>ML784299.1:482760-499350 GCA_009831015.1 Picea engelmannii | reverse complement strand
TAATGCATATATAAGAAGGTTATAACAATCAAATATGACACATACCATGATACCTCGGACCAATTACCTCATGGAGCAAGAGTCCTCTCCGATGCAAGCCCAGGCCGGTGGTGATGGAAGCTGCTACTGCTGACAGGACAAGTTTGGTGGAGAAGAAAAAAGATGGGCCCTCAAGGGCCATGCTCAAGTCAACCCTGCTCTCGGTACTCCATGTCTAGGACCATGTGGGCCTCGAGACATGATCTCCTAGTTATCCCTAGATATCGGGGATAACATGTCCCTCTTGTTTCTTGCTGAGAATCTTTTTATTGCTTTCTTGGGGATCCCTAGGTGAAGCATCTCGAGGTTCATTTTTAGGCTTTTATCTTTTACCAGCTTGCTTTTACCTTCTGGGCCTTTAGCCCCTTCTTCCCATGAGGCGAGGTGCAGTCCTGAAATAGGTCAACCCAATGCCTGGACAAGGGGAATGTCATATGTGAGCGGGAAACAAGATGTAAGAGTGGTGCTATGATGGGAGTGGACGATGGCTTTTCAGAAATCCCCCCCAGTGGCAAACCAAAACCTACAGACACAGGCTTGCTAGGGCACCCTGTCAATCCCCCCAAACATGGTCAAGTGAGCAAATATAAGATCCAAGCAGTCGTTAGAGATAAGAGGAACCAGATGCATATATTTAAAGGTTTCAATGATCAAAAGTGACACATACCATGATACCTGGACCAATTACCTCATGGAGCAAGAACCTCTTTTGATACAGGACCAGTCCGATGGTGATGCATGTTGTTGCTGCTGTCAAGACAAAAGATGATGGGAGAAAAGATGGGCCCTCCAGGGCTATGCTCAGGTCAATCCTGCTCTCGGTACTCCATGTCTAGGACCTGTGGGCCTCGAGACATGATCTCCTAATTATCCCTAAAAAGTGGGGATAACAAGGCCTAAATGTCATCTTCTATGCCCTAAACGTCACTTGGAAGCTAGGGTTTTTGATGGGGTTCTCATGGTTGATGGTGATGTGACATGGTTTGATGGAGAGAGAGACACTTGGTGTGCAGTAGAGCACTTGGTGGCAGGGCACATGGCCTTTGCAGGCCCAACGATCTTCACCAAAGGGCTCAACGTCTCTCTAGGAGGCCTAACGTCACTCTTTAGGGCATGATGTCATCCCTAAAAGGGGAAATTACTTTATGCATTTGTAATTTTAAGTTGTAAAGCAAAAACAGGGAGGGTTGACCTCTCTAATTTGATGTTGACTTTTGGAAAAGTGGACAAATTGGTTTTTAATGATCTTGTATAAATAAAGGTCACTTTTATTTCATTTGAACATAACTCTTACTTGAGAATTACATAACATCGGCTGAAATTTTCGCCCTGTTTGGGCATTTTTCTCTATCTCTCTCTCTTGGTGCATTGTGGATGATCTTTCTTGTCTTTTGGTGAAGTAAAGCTAGACGCTATATCTTGGATGCCTTATTCTTGGTATGTTGGTGGAATATTCTTGATAAGGAAGGGTTTCTTCATGCTTTTCTTGGAATTGGTAAGGAATTTCTGCATCAATTGTGTTGTCTTCTTCTTGTTTGAAGCTAAATTTGTCTAAACCCTTGGAGGAGTATAAGGGTATACACCCTCCATCAAGATTTACTTTGTTATCATTGAATAAGTTACTTTGCAAAGGTTGCTACAAGGAGTAAAAGGGCTTACACCCTTGTAGATTTACCTTGATAGGTTTTGTTTGCTCTAGGGAGTAAAAGAGCTTACAGCCCTAGAGAAGTAACAAACTCTAGCTCTTACACAAGAGACCCCATTAACCCAATTGATAAGGAACTAATCTACTTGCATTGGAGATATAATATTGTTGCATTGGTATAAGTGAAGTATTGAGATATTGCAATTGCCTAAGTTGGATTTGATTCTACATGCTATAAGCCTTCTTGTGCCCTAGGGGCATCTTGATTGGCCTAGTAATTCTCTTTGCTATTACAAATTAATGCTACAGCCATTAGAGCTGCTGCAAAATCATATTTTCTTCATCTATTGCTCACTATTCTACCACTAGAATTCACTTGCAAGTTGCCATCATTAAACTACTTGTTATTGGCTATCTTTTGGGTGGATTGTTTGCTGATTTTGGTGGCTAGAAGTTGCTTCTGTAGCAATTTTTTGCTGCAGCCATTAGACTGTTATAAAAACTTGTTGATAACATCACATAACATCCCCCTAATCACCACCAAAGTTTTGCTTTAATTATTGGAAGTTTGACTAGTCAGTGCTAGCTTCATTTCTGATATCTTGTATTAGATTTTGGATGGTTAAAGTTGTAGCTATTAACATCATTCATTGCTGATCTATATATTTCTATACTGCTGCAATTTGGGACAGAAAGGATTCTTGCTTGATTCCCCTTGATTAAAGGCTTGGTTTATCATCTTTTGTCTTGTTCCAGGCAGGGCTAATATTGTTTTGCAGGTATTTAACACTTGGCAACCATTCACCTTCTTACAAGACTCATTATCAAGCCTTTCTTCATCTCCAAACTTGACCTATAGGGGTGCTCATTCATCATTATCTCACTTTTCATCTCAACTCCCCTAGGGTCACCAGGACTCCCCCCTTGTGGTGATTGCATCATCACTAAAGCGAGGGGAATGTTTATCTAAGGTTATAGTGGGTAAATACTCCCATAGTTGTTTCACCTTTGTGGTTTGGGTTGGGATTTGCCCAAGCTACAATTTGTGCGATAACACACCTCTCATACCCTGAAATCATATCCTGTTGCATTTTTTATCAGCAGTTTGAAACACATGAAAGGAGTATTACTGTAATTTTTTAATTTTCCACTTGCTTATTGACTAAAGACCATTCATTTTTCTTGGTAATATCTTACAAACCTATCTAATTTCTGTTGGCAATATCTCACAACCCTAGCTAAATATTGTTGTGCACAAAGATTTGACATTAAATATGAATTGTTTTAGTCATCAAATTATTGGCCCGCTTGATGCTTGTCAACTATGCTGTACATTCCATTAATAAATTTGTAGTAAAATTTGCTTGTCTTTAATGTTTAGTTGTATAAACCATGTATAGTTTTCTTATTGTTGTGTTTCCTCGCGATATAGCTTTAAATTCTCATAATTTAAGCAGTGGTGCATTTTTGTTATTTTGCATGACTAGAAAATTAGGAACCTTTGTTCAAGTACAATTTACATCCTCATTATCCATGATTGATATGCATTTGTTTGTTTTCATGACAGGTCCGTGATTGGTATGTTGATTCATTTAGGGACTTGCGAAACTTTCCAGAGATACAAGACTCAAAGGATGAGTTAAGGTTTACAGAGTTGATCAATGAAATTAAAATGCGACATAATTATGTAATGCAAACTATGGCTGTCGGTATCCAGGAACTGAAAAAAGACCTGGGGCGCAAGCAAGGATTGAATGAACTTCCAGAAATACACCAATTTCTAGACCGATTTTACATGTCTCGTATTGGCATTCGCATGCTCATAGGTTTTTGTTTCATCATTGCTATCTGGTTATTAGTTGCATATAATTCAAATTTCAAGCATTTCTATTTTTTATTGTCTTGATTGCTAAATTTTGTTTCTAGAAGTTAAAAGTCGATTCTAATATAACATGGTACTTTTCTTTATTTTAAAATGTGGATTGGATTAATTTGTATGCTTAATGTGCAGGTCAGCATGTAGCTTTGCATGCCCCAAACCCTCCACCAGGGTATATTGGTCTTATATGTACAAAAGTATCTCCTGTTATAGTTGCACAAAATGCCATTGATGATGCAAGGTCTGCCTGTATGCGGACATATGGTACTTCTCCAGATGTTCATGTATATGGGGATCCAAATTTCACATTTGCGTAAGTTGCTTTTGTTCATTGTTCTCATATAATATTGACTGTTAAGGAGGATCTTTATATTGTAGAGTTTAAAGTTTTCACTGCACAAGGGAGATAAGGTACTTTCCAACAAGTGATCGCAAAGTTGGTCAACAAGACTCAAAAGTACAATTAATGTGAATAAACAGTGAGAGTGTAAAAGCAATTCCTATCACTACTCTAGTAAAGGAAAGAAAGAGCTCACTAGCTAGTCAATAGAGATGCAAAAGTTAGTGCAGATACAAAAACAAGATCAAAACCATGTCAAGCATACAATGTTGTTGTCAAGGTGTGCTGGGATGCGAAGCAGAGTGGGGATAGGAAGAGGATGACCCCCAAGCCAAGTCATCGATCTTTGTGGGGGAAGCAATGCATTGCTTGGTAATGTCTTCCTTGAACAACTAGGGTTGAGGGCACCTAGCTATGAACTTTTGGGAGGAGCCTTGGATTGATGAGGCCTATTATCACACAAACTCACACTTATAGAGATAAGGTCCGAAACCTCAAGTGTAATCCGGTGTAACCAAGAGGGAGGCCATTGTCACCTCACAAACCCTCTTTCACTTTCGGCCAACTCCTCTCTGGCTCAAGGGGATTTCCCTGGGATAAGATTTCTAGGACTTGGGGAATAAAGTTCAAGGTGTTGACAAGAGTGAATCCAAGCAAAATGATTTTGGTAAGCTTTGGGGGTAAGAAATGCTAGATTTTCATTAGTTTTGTTAACATTAGATTTACCATAGCATTTTGATCTTCTTTTAACATTCAATAACCATATATTGAAATATATAAGCAACAAATAAACAAGCATAAGAAGGCACAAAGATTTATCCTGGGAAAACCCCAAACTCAGGGAAAAACCCAACCAACTTTTCTTAGAGAGAATATTCCAATACAACCATGAACAAGCTCCATTCACAAGAGCAAACCAACAATGAAGAAACCTTTATAACAAATACTAATCTCTTCTTCTTGTCAAACCCTAGCGAGGGTAGACAACTGAGTAGCACCATAGAACTGGCACAAGATAGGCGCATCACTAGAGCAATATAGCGCACCACAGAACTGGCAACTGGCACTACAACTGCAATCGTAACTGCAACTGTAACTGTAACTGGCATGAAGCAACTGGGCAACACCACACAATCTTAGTGCAACTCTTCCAGAGGTAGCACATAAGAGAAACCACTAAGAGCCACCAAGAATATCCTTCCCAAGTAGGGTGCACTCTCCAAGAGAACCAGAACCCAGAAATAGAGAAACTGTCACAACTGCAGCTGCAACTGCCTAGTGCGCACTACAGAAGGAGAATTGTGTGTCTGTACAAATGAAATGATCCATCCTTGTATTTATACTAATCTGGTTCATGTCTGACATAGATGATTTTAGGGGATAAATTTCACAAATGGGCTAATTTTCCATGGTTTTTCCCAAAAAAAGATTCGCCAATTTCCTTTTTTTCTAAAAGCGATTCGCCCAAATTCCATAGAACAAAATTATTTTATCTTAAAAATTGCTAAAATTTTATAGAAACTATATAAAATCCTTAGAAATTTCAATATTTTTACAAAACTATTGCCAAACATTTTACATTTTTCATATTAAGGACTAGTAAGATTAGCCCAGGTTTCTACATTTTGATATAATTTTTCATCCTTAAAATTACCCTTGCTGTTTGGGGCCGACTTCTCTTCTTGGAAATTATATTTCCACTTTAATTATTTCCTATGGGCCGACTTCTCATCAATGGTCTTCTATTTCACTTTATTCTTTTCCGGGGTGTTCGTCAGTTGTTCAATGGTCTTCCTTTGACTTCTGGAATCTTCTTCTTCTCTAAGAAATGTTGTCTAGGAGGGAATACCTCCCACAACTACCAAAACATCAACAGTCCCTCTTAGCTAGGGAGGTATTCTTCCGAGATGTTTTCTTCTAGTAGTCCAATGACTATACTACAATCATCTAGTAGCCCCAAGGCTACTACCATGCCGTATGGTAGCACAACAATGCAATCAACTAGTAGCACATAGCTACTACCATGCAACCCAACAATCAACTAGTAGCACAAAGCTACTACCATGCTATCCAACAATCAACTAGTGGCACAAAGCTACTACCATGCTGTCACTACTACGTAGCAATCAACTAGTAGCACCAAGCTGCTACCATGCTATCCAGTGGTCTCCATGACTATGTAGCAATCAACTAGTAGCTACAAAATCTATTGCCATGCAGTCCAATGATCTCCATGACTGTGCAACAATCAACTAGTAGCACACAACTATTACCATGCCATCAGCTATAGTCATATCCTGCAGGCTGCAATCAACTAGTAGCTATAAAAGCTACTACCATGCAATCCAATGGTCTACATGACTATGCAACAATCAACTAGTAGCACACAACTACTACCATGCCATCAACCATGGTCATATCCTGCAATCAATTAGTAACTATAGAAGCTACTACCATGTAGTCAACAATCTCCATGACTATGCAACAATCAACTAGTAGCACACAACTACTACCATGCCATCAACCATAGTCATAGTCTCATGATGACGAATCTGGTAGCACTAAGCTACTCCCATAGTCTCCACGACTATGCTGAATATTTTTAATGACAAAATCAGAAATACCTCATTCACACATTTTGTCAAACACTTGACTAACCTGAGATTTTAGTCTTTAATAAATGCCTTTAAAACATAAAGCAACTGAAAGCTAAAATACTTAAGTCAAACAAATCACTGAACCATACTCTGATAATGCAACAAGTAGACAAGTGATTTTGGTCCAATGACCAGGGTAAAAACCCCACTGTGGGGAAAACCCTAGAGAGAGATAAATTTATTAATGAGCAAATTTACAGAAATTCTACAACTCATAAAATTTCTTCTGTTCATCAAAACTTCAAAATAACAATCCAAATTATCAACTTATCTCTGCCTAAGACAAACTTGATCTTGCTGCCCACACTGCAACCTGATTTCTGCTCACACGTGCCAGCAGAAGACTGTACGGAATCCTTGATTTCTGTGCCAGCAGACCTCAAGATTTGTGCTAGCAAAAACTATATGGTTTTCCCAACAGAAAACTTCCTTTCTCTGCCTCAAGATCTGAATCTGCAATATGCCTCGGAATTTACACTCTTTTACTGCTGTTGTACGGATGATTCTTTGCTGGAAATTAATGTTGTACGCACTGCATCATTTCTTGGAACCCATGCCCTGATTTGACTTGATGAATATGCTCTCTCTCTCTCTTTGTCTTCTCTGTTTGTTTTTCTTATTTCCCAAACATGTATATGTACTCCCTCTTTTCCCAAGAAACCTTAACTTACATAACCAACTCAATCTAATGGCTATCATAAATCTATCTAATATGAGGGCTCACACTTAATGCTCCTCATTAATTACAAAGTAAGTAATAAATGCACATTAAATAATTTTGGGTCCCACAACTTAAAATCACTTTAAGTTATAAAGTACATTCACTTTATAAAAGCACTTTATTTAAAAAGTCACTTTATAATTAAAAGCATGTCTAGGAAACATGACTTTATGTCCCCCCCCCATGACAAAACACAAAAACATGAATGAGGACATCCCTTGTTAAATTTCAACATATGCTATGATGTTTCTTCTCTCCTGGTAGTCCTTTTCACACCCATCCACTGAGCAAGACTACCATATCACTCCCTCACTCACTCTGCATGACTGATCTAGGAAGCCCTTGTCTAAAGGGAAGTCTGCTAGAGGAGAAACATCACACCTCCCTCTCAACGAGGGTGGACATTCTGCATCACGCCAAGCTTGTCTCTAAAGTACCCATACTTCACTCTAGACAGAGGCTTGGTGAGAATGTCCGCTATCTGCTCATTTGTGGATATATACTGGAGCTCCACTGCTCCTCTCTGCACCATGTCTCAGACGTAATGGTATTTGATCTTTATATGCTTTGACTTGTCATGGAAGACATGATTCTCTGAAAGCTTCACACAACTTTGATTATCACAATATATCAAAGTTGGCTCCAACTCTAGATCAAATAACCTTGCAAGCAACTTCCGAAGCCACATTGCTTCACGACTTGCAACACTGGCTGTGATATACTCTGCCTCTATTGTATTGAGTGCCACTGACATCTGTTTTTTGTTTAACCACGAGATCATACCTGATCCCAAACTGAAGCAACATCCTGATGTGTTTTTTCTGTCCACTGCACTCTCTGCCCAGTCGAGTCTGCATAACCTTGCATCTTTACTTCACCATCCGAGACATATCTAACTCCATATCCAACTATACCATGTAGGTACCTCAACACATGCTTTGCTGCTATCCAATGTACATGTCTAGGCTCAACCATGTACTGACTCAATGTGTTCACTGCAAAGCATATATTCGGCCTGGTATTAACCAGGTACATCAAGGATCTGATCAATTGTTTATACGTCGTGGGATCAACTAAATATGAAGATGAATCACTCAAGAGCTTTAGATTCGTAACCATAGGTGTGGTCATGGACTTGCAGTCCATCATCCTGAATCTTTGCAAGATCGTAACTGCATATATTTTACTTGGTTAAGGAAAATCTCATCTGGCCTCTACCACATCTCTAATCCCATCAAATCCAGATCCTTCATTTCGAACTCTGAAATGAGCTCCCTCTTGCACCCATCTGTGTGCTACTCATCCCCTGTAAGAAACAGTTCATTCAATATCAAGGGGCAACTATCCCCAAGCTCATCAAATAACCGTATGTTTTGGCATACCATGCCCTGTGTGCCTGCTTAAGTCTATACAAATCTTTCTTCAATTTGTAGACATGAGACTCCTTCTCATGTATCTTGTGGCTACTCTATGTACACATCTTCTGGCTACTGGAGCAAGTGTCTTGTCATAATCTTCTCCCTCTTTCTGGGAGAATCTTCTAGCCATAAATCTCGCTTTGTACTTCTCTATGCTGCCATTTGCAGCATGCTTGATCTTGTAGATTCACTTGGAAGTCACCACTGGCTTCCCTTCTGGTCTCGGAACCACTTCCCACACATCATTCTTCATGATGGATTGATACTCTTCCATCATGGCATCCTTCCACACTTGCTGCTTAGCAGATTCCTCATAAGTGGAAGGTTATGAATCAATGATCCTCCTCATCAACGCTACATAGCTGGAAAACTTGTGGGGTCTCTTGCACACTCTGGAACTGAGGCAAAATCCATATCCTAGTCCTTCTGACTGGCTTCCTCCTCTGTCACTGTAGCAAAGTCTACTGAAACAAGAGAATCCTCCCATGAGGTCTCATATCTCCTCGAAGTCTCTGAAGCTTCGATCTAGCCTCCTCAACTCATGGCATCTGTCTTCCATTCCTAGAAGATGTCTCTCTCTCCCACTTGAATCTGAGGGGGAACTTCCTCTGAATGATCTGGTCTTCCTCTGAGTCAACTGACTCTCTCTGAGATCAAGCTCACTCTGAGTCCGCATGCTCCCTCTGAAGCTTGACTCCCTCTAACTAACACAACAATTCTCCCAATAAAAGTGACTGAAAAATGTCCAAAACTGATACAGAACGTCCAATGGACCCACTAAAAGAGTTGTTAAATACATGAAATAAGACCAAGGTCTCCAAAGCATAAGTAGAAATAAGCCCATGGTGGGTACCCAGGATGCGACTCTCATGGTAGCACCAGGCCTTAACTAGGATAATACTCCTCTTGAATAAATGTTTCTGGCCAATCAGATGATCTACCTCCTCTAGAAAGCAGAGCATACACAATCCACCAAGCTGATTAAAAGGAATGTCAACTACAATGTTCTCCACGAGACATTTGATTATCTTCACTTTGGCCTGAATATAGTGTACTTGCTTGACATGAAACTCTGCATAATCACTTTTCTCTTCATTCTCAAGAACATTGCATACTTCTTTGGCTCATGTACCCTTCAGATTCTGATGCTTACTAAATGCTGTCAGATCAATGTTACCATCAGGCAGCAACCCTATCTATTGTGCAGAAAGCATCCTCAACTCTATCACCATGGTGAATGTCAATATCAACATACAAAACACACATGATATTTCAAGAGCTCTAGAATGGCCAGCTCAATGTCATTTTTAATGTTTTACCATTTCCAACTGCTTCTAGAATTGGATTTGTCTGCAGGATTTATAGCCAGTATCTGCACCTTGATCCTGAACCTTTCTTCTACAAATTCGGTATAGTCTTTCAACACCTCTTCCTAAACAGCTGAAAATGCCTCTCTCTTTGATGGTTTGGCTTCAACCTGGTCCGTCAGTGAATGGTATATGGATCATGTGTCTTGGAAATGTGCCTTGAGGACCCCTGTAATGTTCAGACACCACCAGTGGATAACAAGGCCCACCACTTGTAACATCCAAGATCGAGGGGAAGAATCTTTGAATGGAAGAGTGCCTACTTGGTCAGACCTGGATAACAGTACGCCGTGTAGAGTGAATCCAGCCCTGGGACCTCCTAGAGCTGGTCTGTCTGGTGGGATCTGTGCTGGGATCTAGAATGGGAGCTTCTCAAAAGTCTTTTGGAGGCTGGTTGACCCATCCGAGGGGGGATGGGGGGAGAATATTTTGTAAACATGGGCTACATAGAAGAATTGGTACCGCCTGAAAGATGCAATTTGAACAGAAATTCAAATTGCATGATTCACACTTGCATCAGACAACGTAGAAATGCAGTTTGATATTCCTGTATGGGGAATCTGACACTGAAATTCCTATAGGGAGTCCAATAGGATGACAAACTACATCGAAATACAGTGATTGTAAGATACAACATTTAAAGCTATGATTTTCTTGGACTTTTCTTCACAGCATTGCATTTGGATTGAAGATCATGTTGTACTTTTAGAACAGATTCTCATCATCAACCCAAGTGCCTTTCTTGAGTGAGTGAGAATTACACTCAATTCCATTCACTCTGTTGAATCAAATAGAGGAAGTGAGTAGTGGTAGGCTGGTAGCTAACATGTTCACTTGGAGAAATGTTTCTGGCAGTCCTAAGACTCTTTGACCTTCTAGCTAAATATCATCATTTTTGACAAACCATTTTATGGGTTGTTATTTTCAATGGTGCTTTGCCATATCATTTGTGTGTGTCGTGTTACTCATAATATTCTGTAAATACAGAACTTTGGATTTGCCAAAATTTTGTATTTACAATCCTGCTATGTAGCTCATGTTTAATTTGAGCGAAACCTTTTAAAATTTTCATTTTAATCACTCTTTGCAATAGATTAAAGAATACATGGCATTGATTTCTGATGCCCATTTCTTGTTTGTTTTATGACGAGTAGATATGTGCCAACTCATTTGCATCACATGGTATTTGAATTGGTGAAGAACTCACTGCGAGCTGTCCAAGAGCGGTATATGGATTCTGATCGTGATTGCCCGCCAATTAGAGTTGTTGTTGCTGATGGCCTTGAGGATGTTACAATCAAGGTGATCAATCAGTTTAATTGGTATTTTTGAGCATATTATTTCTCATGTTCGGAAAGAATTTTGTTCCAGTCCATTTTGGTTTTCAAGGTTTGTTAAAATAGACTGTGCCAGTTTAGATAGAGAAAAACTATTCTGGATTTTGAATATTTATATGAGATTTTCTATGCATTGTTTATTCTCTTTACCACAGGTGGATGACTTGTTACTTTTTGACAATTTTTAAAGAACAATCTATCCAATTTAAAAGACAAATTTAAGTATTCTAATGAAGATAGACATACACACCTTTTCATATGGAAAAATTGAATGTCAGCAGAATTTGCTGTCCTTATTCTTTACAGAGTGAAGACTTGGTGGCTATTTTTTACCATTTATTTTAATCAGTTTGTTTTTTTTAATTTAACATTGAAATTTAGCATAGACTTTGTGATGTTTGGTGTAGCCATCAAGGAATCAGCTCATGGACAGAAAATCCTAAAATGAACCACAACAGGTGCTTTAATCTTGTCACTTTGTTTCAAATTGGAGAAATATAAAGTGAGCAAAAACAGGAACCTAGTATTGAAGCGATAGCTGAGTGTCTCTGCAAATTGTTAAGGTGCCAGTCACTCATTTTGAGTTCATTGGTTAGTTTGTTGCTGATTCATGTTTTCTCAAGATTAGTTCTAGACTGGAAGAGGAACAAAGTGATTATTGCACAGTATCTATTAGATTGGCTTTGAGGAAGTCTAGGATGTCAAACAATGAATTTCGTTCTGTTGAGAATTATAGCTTGGATAGGAACTTCTGCACAGGTTCAGAGGGTTTTGGTCTCAGCTAAAAGTATAAAGACAGGACAAGATAGAAGGTTTAGAGTCTAGACACACGAATACACACAAACTATTGAGTAGGTTGAGCAACTAAGAGAGAGAGAGAGAGAGCAGGCAGCCAGGGAAGAGGCATTTTCGGACAGCATGCAGTTCCAGACAGAAGTCCGTACAGTTCTGTACAGTGGTACGGTCAAGACTGTATAGATCCATATATGCACATGGACAGACCATACAGGCATCTGTACAGACAATCCGTACTGGCATCCATATGGACAGTCCATACAGCAGGCCATATAGTCCATACATCAGACCATACAGTCCATACAGCAGGCTGTACTTTCTTAGTAGGCCAGTCCGCTCAGTTTAGGGTGATTTTGATATCAGTGCAGCTGCTGGTTTTAAGCAGTTTGTGGAGGTTTCCTTGTAGGTTTCCCAGAGAGAGGGAGCAGATTACGAGGAGACTTTTCCTCCAGTCATCAAGTACACAGAGCAACCTCGGGGTTTTTAAGTGGGAAGGAGTCCCATGTTTGTTTCTCATTGAACACCTTGAATCATTTCATGGTGGAGCCAAGGCAGGAGAATTGGGTAATAGCAAAACATGTGCTTAGGTATTTGAGGGGCATAGTGGAGTATGGTTTGAGATGTCTTGGAGGTGATGAAGTGAAGTTGCACGAGTATTTAGTCTCATATTGGGCAGGTAGTGCCGCAGACAGGAAGAGCACCTTAGGGTGCTACTTTAGCTTGGGATCAATGATGGTATCTTGGTTCAGAAAAAAGAAAACTTTCGTGGCACTTAGTTCAGCAAAGTGTAGAGATCACGTCATACAAGACAGGATTTAGATGGGAGCAAGGAAGCTCATATTCTAATGGATCAGTAGGTATTCTGACCAAGCCCTTGGCAAGAGGGAAGTTTGAGGCATTCAAGGACTGACTTGGATTGGTGCAGAATTTTTTCCTCGCTAAGGAGTGTTGAGAATTATAGCTTGGACAGGAACTTCTGCACAAGTTCAGTGTGAACATGTGAGAAGTAGTTCGAGATATGTTCAAAAAGTGATTCTATTTTGTAATTTACTTTAATAAAAAAGTGAAGTCTTATTTTTAGCAGTTGAGTCCAAAAAGTGTATTTCATGCATGCATGCATGACTTAGACTAAAAGTAATCTCAAAAATAGATTAAGGTTTTGGTCTTACTAAAAGTATAAAGACAGGACAAGATAGAAGGTTTAGACACATGAATAGTTGAGTAGGTTGAGCGACTGAGAGAGAGAGAGAGCAGGCAGCTAGGGAAGAGGCATTTCTAGGCAGTGCACAGTTCCAGACAGTAGTCCATATAGTTCTGTACACTGGTATGGACAAGATCATATAGGCATCTGTACAGGCCGTACAGTCTGTATAGGTGGCTATACAATCCATATTGCTTGGCCGTACTTTCTCAGCAGACCGTTCCGCTCAGTTCAGGGTGATTCCGATAACCTTGCAGCTGCTGGTTTTAAGCAGCTTGTGGAGGTTTGCTTGTAAATTTTTTGAAGGAATGGAAAGTTATTTTTGAAGGAGTAATTACCTGTGTATGTGTGAAATTGTTTATGCTTCCGCTATTTAATTTCCAGATATTGTGTGATTGATGCTATGGTCTGAAATTCAATTTCAGTGTTAATTGAATTCAACAATCTACTTGTTTGATTGAGAGTATAAGGACTTTGGTCACCTAGGGCATGTATTTTTCACACATTCCCCTTCAATATAGGTTTAGGGATGTTTGCATCGAGGGTGACAATTTGAAAGCAGGAGATTACTAAGGATAACAATTAGACAGCAAGTGATTACTAGTGATGATAATTACAGAACAACAAATTACTAACATATGGAAAATCTCAATTTTTTTATCAAAGATGAAACATTTAGTCAAATAATAAACCATGTCTTTCTAGCATTCTCTCCCGTGCATTTTTCAAATTTGTCATAAAACAATCCTGAATAACATCAAACACTGCTCAAACTTACTAAATCTATGAGCCTGCTAACACTTGTACTTTTTGCACATGCTTATAGGTCATTTAGAACCCCGAGGTCTTAGATTATAAGTGATYCAATACTACTTGGTAWCTTATTTAAGATATGGATTTGTAGATTCTAGGTTTGGTTACCATTGCCCTCAAAACAATCTAAAAATGAAGGATGATTTGCTTTGACACCTGCATTATAGCACTTTGCCTCAAATAAACACTTGTGAAAAAAGAAACATAGATGAAGGCACGTTATAATAACAATTAATGCATTTGAATAATATCATTTTTATTATAATAACATCAAACACTGCTCAAACTTACTAAATCTATGAGCCTGCTAACACTTGTACTTTTTGCACATGCTTATAGGTCATTTAGAACCCCGAGGTCTTAGATTATAAGTGATCCAATACTACTTGGTAACTTATTTAAGATATGGATTTGTAGATTCTAGGTTTGGTTACCATTGCCCTCAAAACAATCTAAAAATGAAGGATGATTTGCTTTGACACCTGCATTATAGCACTTTGCCTCAAATAAACACTTGTGAAAAAAGAAACATAGATGAAGGCACGTTATAATAACAATTAATGCATTTGAATAATATCATTTTTTCTCTTTAATTTTATGGTACCAAATTACTTTTGTGAAAAAGCCCTTACATTTATTGACAGATCCTTCTCCCTGATTTTGTTTGTTTGACTTTCATAGATCTTGCCATTTAGCTTCAGTTCATGCAGTGGACCACCTAATAAAATGTTTTAATCCCAAATCTGTTCCCCTCTATTTTTCTATGTTTTTACTATTTAGCTTTTTAATCTGATTCTTTCTTGAATAAAAATTTCCCACTGAACTTCACATATAGAAGTTCTTTGTTTTTGTTCAGTGAAACAATCATTTTAGCAGCATATGGATTGGTACAGTTTCATCTAGTAGACGTGATATCAATGTGACTCACATTAGATTTTTATCTAGTTGTTTGGAAGCTGATTCTCCTTCCCCATGCCAGCAATTCCAGTAAATCTTTCACCTCTAGATTTGTGCATATCTATTGATGGTGCAGAACCTGATTAGGTTGGGGGGCGACCTGTTGTTAAGTGGGGGTGAGTTAAGAGGCCACATGCATGCTCACCTAAAGGATGCATGCTCCAGTCTTCAGTTTGATCTTCAGTTCAACTTTCAGTTCAGTTTAGGTTTAGGTTGCATGCATGGTCTATTCTTAGACAGGGTGCAGATCCCTAGGCAGCCTAGGGAACATTGCATGAGAGGTTCTATTCCAGGAGGAGCATAGATCCCGAGGATGCATGTAGTTGTTGTTCTCCAATTCAGAGGTCCAAAGATTATATGCTTTGACTAGTCATCTCTAGTCAAGGCGCACCATTCCTGGCATTCCTATCCATGCAGAAGGCTGCACTAGGTGATCAGATTAAGGTTAGGGTTTTCCACAATCAAACCAAGTGCTTCTTGTATGTGTCCAGATACATTGTACTTTCCCTCTTCCTATTCTATAAAAAGAGATGCAAGGTGCACCACTCTGTTGGTCAGTGTGTTTTAGTTTTGAGTCTTGACTCTTGAGCTATTGTAGTGTATTTCTTCCTTTTAGTTTTTCAGTAGAAGATAGATGTGATTGAGAGCTCAGTACTGTGCATAGTTACCAGAACCGGACCGGAACCGGTAAAACCGGTCGATCTGACCGGTTCACAGACTCCACCGGTCCGAACTGCCCCTCCAAACCACTTTTGACCGGTTTCGTACGGAACCGGTTTTTTTGCCCGAACCGGCCGGTTTTTTTCTCAAAGTCTTGATGCTTGCTTAATCCTACAGTTGTACTCTGCAATAGTAACTTGTGGACAGTCTAATTAGACATCTCCACATGGCATTGTTGATGAGCACTCCCAATTCACTCCAATAACATTCAAGCCTAACAAATTGTGGCATTGTTTCATTTGAAGTCTGTAGTTATGAGTTGTAATATTGGGTAACAACAACTTTGAAAACCCTAACATAACTTCTACCGTTAGATCTGCGACCTTATAATGAATGGTCCAGATTTACAATGAAATTACAATATACATTTACAAGGCAATTTTTCCTTCGGGGGGCCGCTTGCCCCCGGACCCCGCAGAGAGGGTAACCCCCCTCTGCACTCCCCCGCGTGGAAGAGTGTACATTCTTCTGGGGAGTAAAGTCTTCATGGGGTAGAAACACGACTGAAAACAAAGACCTCTGAATCAGGAAGATAATCAGGCTCCATAACCAACACTCCCCCAACCAAAGACCTCCATCAAATGATATGATTCCATGAAGAGAAGGGGCTCCATGAAGATGAATCCCCCAAGTCAATCCAATAGCTCCAAGGAACCAACAGGAAATTTCCATTGATGTGATGAAAATCACAAAGTGGAACT
>ML784299.1:429170-476390 GCA_009831015.1 Picea engelmannii | reverse complement strand
GCAAAAACTTCCTTATCATAAATTGCCAATACAATGTTCAAGAGATAACTCAAACCAATACAGATAGTCCTCTCCAAAAGATGCACCACTCTTCTCCCTCTCTCCAACTGGTAAGTTGCAGCTTGCCTCTTAAGAATGAGCAACTGAGTTGTGTGATAAAGTGAGGTGCTAGCCTCTCTATATATACAAGACTGGCACGTGTGAAGGGTCTTCACTGGCAGGGCCGACCTCTCACTCTGGGTGGGTAAACCCACCTTTAATTTATTTCTGGGTCTCAATAATAACTGTTGGGGCCGACAATTGTCTGTTGACCAATCCGCAAAAGGGGATTTGGTCCTAATACAATTACCGACATGATTAATCCACAATGGGGATTAATCCTATGAATAAAATAACAATAATAATAAGAATACTCTTTGCAGTTACATTATTTCAACAAGTTCAACGACCGGTCCGGTTCTGGTAACATTGGACTACTATGTATTTGTTGTTCATATTTCCAGCATTATTTGTTTGCAGATTAATGTATTTAGAAGTTGTTGTTTTGATTGAAGTTTTTCAATTTTCTAGCTACCTAGTTTTTAGATTATTTTCTGAGTTCAGAAGTTGCTTACCATGGTCTGAAAATTAACATAGTATAAAAGCATGTCCAGGACTCCATTTATGGAGAGATCAGTTCACTGTGAGAGGGAGTTGTCAGAAGGTTTCAGCGAGTGTGATGCCTAAGTATCTTCAGTTCTAGACCTGTGATAGGTTGTAGGTTTTGATTCACTTAAGTTCTCTAGTTATTGGAATGTTGTTGTGTGGTTGAGAGAGGTGATCTACACTTGGGATAGGTCACTGATCTTATTTGGTTTCCAGCTGATTGTTTGGTATAGTAATGTTCCAGGAGTTGCAGGTATGACTACTCTCGATCTCAGAGAATGTGACAGGTTAGGAGGCACCTCCAACTTTACACCTTGGAAGTGCAAACTGTAGAGGCTACTAGAGGAGGTTGATCAATGGGATTTTGTTGAAGCAACCCCTACAACTCTTATTGATCCCAAGGACTTGGCCGATCATAACAAGAAGACAGCCAAGGTGAAGCACATCATTCTAGATTCGGTGAAGAACCATCTAATTCCTCACATCATGAAGAAGAAATTGGCTTAAGGAGATGTTTGATGCACTCTATATTAGAGTGAGAATATTAACCAAAAGATGCTATCATAGACCAAACTCTCTAGCACTCATGTGAGTGGCACAAATATAGTGGCCAGTTACTTGATGAAATTCACTGAGTTGAGAGACCAGCTTGCTGCTATCGGGATGAAGGTGGAGGACTAGGAGTTGGTGTCCATAGCTCTAAATGGGTTCCATTCATCCCGGGACATGTTTGTTTGGTTTGTTTGTGCTTGGGAGAAGCTTCCTACATTTCAGAAGCTTTGTGATGATTTCATTCAAGAGGACATTAGAGTAGAGACTGTTTTATCCGGAGTGAAAGAGAGTTGGAACCTAGCCCTCATTGGGAAGACGAGGAAAGGTGGTAAGAAAGGAGGGCCTGGGAGGGGTCAGAAGAAGAAGGATTTAGGTTCCTTGAACTGGAGCAAGAAATACTTGAGCCACATAAAGTGTTTCAAGTGCCACAAACAAGGCCACTATGATTCTTATTGTCTTGAGAAGAAAGGGAAGGGTAATCAGTAGCAGTGCAAGCAGTTCTCAAGAACTGTAGAAGCTTTTGCAGGAATGAAAGAGTTAGCATCTAGAGTTGAGAGAGCCTTCTCCATGGTTTTGTGCCTTTCCACTAAGATTGTTTCTGGTGTAGGGTGGTATGTGGACAGTGGAGCATCTAGACAGACTTCAGCTATACATTCTCCCATCATTGTGCTCTGTTCAAACAGTACATTGAGTCATACGAGGTACGGATACATGTAATTAAAGGGTAATCAGTAGCAGTAGAAGCAGTTCACAAGGACTGTAGAAGCTTTTGCAGGAATGGATGAGTTAGCATCTAGAGTTGAGAGAGCCTTCTCCATGGTTTTGTGCCTTTCCACTAACATTGTTTCTGGTGTAGGGTGGTATGTGGACAGTGGAGCATCTAGACAGACTTCAGCTATACATTTCCCATCATTGTGCTCTGTTCAAACTTCAAAGAGCACATTGAGTGATACGAGGTGCAGATACATGTAATTAATTGGGTGCTGACCCAAAAACTTTGCCCCATCCTATTGAAATCCTTGTTATTAAACATCAGATCGCGGGGTTAAACCTTCAGCACTAATTCTTATTAGATAGAATTGCCGGTATGAGGAAAGGCTTCAGCACTATGCATTTCTATGTAACAGGCAGTGAATTATCTGATTGAATGTTGGGCATTCTATATCACAAAACTGAGACATACTTCAGCTATGCATTGACTATATAGTACGGTGTCCTTTGTGTGGGCATAAACTCCTTCAAATGCTTAATTAAGTGTTGACTGGAGCAGTGGGCTAGAATACTCAAATAGATGTTGTGTTATTTACCTACAGCGGGCACTGTCAAATATATAAAGATAGCATATGTATCCAGCTGGTAATACTGAATTAAGAGCATTGTGTATGAATCAATGCTTGTTTCATTGCTTGCTTTATTGTAAATGGGAAGATGCATGTGATTAATTAAGTGTTGTGATTGCCCATTCAGAAACATAGAGTGCATTGTTTAAGTAACACAGCTGAAGTCCACTCTCTTTTGATGGCCATTGGCCTTGGCACAATAGCAGATAAACCAACCAGTCAAGTCTTAAAACCAGATCTGAAGACAGAATAGACTTGCTGGCCACCATAAGCAAGTAACAAGCAAGGTAACTCATCACACAAATAGAGCAAATCTTTTTCCTGCAGATAATTAGCAGAGAGAGGCAATCAAAATCTATTTTCACAGAGGATCTGTGTTGGCAAGAGGAACAGGCCATAGGCCTACTGTTTACAGATCATATTGGCTGTAACTTTCTATGGCTCACATTTCAAGCCAACTCAGAATACCAATGACAGAGTGAAGGGTAACTGGGTGTAGATAAAACCCCAGTGATATATCAAAGAGTTGTCTTGGAAGGCCAACCATCAGATGAATCTTTTCATTTTCCGTGGCTTTTAGCTCTTGGACAAACTTTGCAAAATTAAGTTTTAATTACAAAGTTTAAAAGATGAGAGACTATTCGGATCCATTTCAGATCAGATTTACAATTTGCTTTCTCCCTGTTGCCGTCCTAATACACCTACAAACGTGGAGAAGTCTCCAACCCACTTGGTGTGTTCTTGGAGGCACAAACTTAAGTCTAGACCCACTTTCACCTTGATCTAGACCTCTTCCTTCTAGGTTCACTCCTAGGGAAGCCAAGGGGGGTAGACCCTATTAAACTATGTGAAGTATTGTTGTTAAGGTTCTTGGAGTTAATTGAGTTATTAATTAGGGAAACCCAACCCATTGACAAGCAACAAATGCAATGATGCAATTCTTTCAAATGACAGACAAACCTTTATTTGTAAATCAACAATTAGACCAGTGCCTAAAGATTAGTCAAGATTGATTTATTGGGATATACAACAAAGAAATATAGCTATACAAGAATGAAACAATGTTATGAAATGTCTACACAATAAGTATGAGAAATAACTTTACACTTAGACCAATTATGTTCAAATAAACAAAGAATGCTCAAAATAAAGAATGCTTTGAAACAAGTATTCACATGAAAGAAATTTGCTTAAAAGTAAATTGCTTGAAAAGTAAAATTTGCTTGGAAAGTAAATTGCAAAACTTGAAAAGCGAATGTAGTGAAAAATGTGTAGGTTGATTTTAACAAGTTTTTATGTCTCTCTTGAGCTTAGGGGAATTAATTGTGAGAATTGTAGTAATCCTAAGCTATGTGACTACCCCTAATCCTTATCCCTTCAACCAAAAGGAAGTGTTGGGTGCTCAATAAGAAGAACAAACAAGGTTCTTCCCTAGCTCCATAGGTCAAATCTAGAATGTTTGGGCGCTCAACAAGGAGGACACGTAGTGCCATGAAACCGTCCCTGGCTTCAACCCCTTCTAGCCTCTCGAGTCACCTTTTTTGATGGTAGAAACAATAATAAATTGGGTGCCTAATTAATCTAGCCACTCGATCCTTTGCCCTTTCTTAGTTACCCAAGATCCACAAAGTGGCAAGGGGAGGGACTACGGGGCAGAAGGCAGGGCAGGGCACCAATTTGATGACTTTGCAAATTAAATGAAACTATCTAGCCTTCACGATATTGCATGGATGGAAAAGCCAAGCACTATGCAAGGTGTGGGCAAAATAAAATATTTGAAATTAAATTGAAATTTAAATAACAACCTCACAACTATGGCACAAGATGGAGGACAAGCCTACTGATTTTATGCCAAGGTGGGTAAATAAAAAAATGAAATGTAATAAAGTAAACTAACCTAGCCACTCAACCTTCTCTTTGTGGGAGAAGTGGGGCAACAATCTTAAGCAAAACAAAACATTAAATTTTAAGCTAGCCTTCACGATATTGCATGGATGGCAAAGCCAAGCACTATGCAAGGTGTGGGCGAAACACTAAAATTAATTTACAATTTACAGATTTTGAAATTAGAGTAGAGAGAATGCAAACCCAAGAGACTCTCTTGGGCTGCTTACAATGCTTTAAAAGATGAAAGGGGAAGTGGGTTTTGGCACCACAACTCTTGGGTGCTTCCTTGAGTCTTTTGGGACCAGAAACTGGCAATAATCCCCCTTGAACTGATGAAAACCTGCAAAAAACAACAAACTATTCTTGTTGGAAAATGCTAAAAAGTATTTGGAACAAGTTAGTTTTTTATTAGTGTGCAAAACACAAATTATTTTATAAAAATCTGAACATAAAAAGGAGATTAGATGGCAATATTAGATGAGAAAAATGCTTGAAATTGAAAAATAAATAGCTGGAGTTGAAAACAGAAAATAAAAGAAACTTGAAATGGTTGAACAAGTGAATTTTCAAATCTGAAATCCACTCCTCCAAGCCTTTAGTAACCTGCAGATAGGTAAATCCTTGCTACAAAATACAACAAGAAGGTGAGTATATCCTAATGGCTTGCAAAATACTTTCCAAACCTAATAGAAATAACCCACAAAGATTAATAGCAATACTACTACTAATCTATCCCAAGCAAAATACTTTGTTTGGGTTTCCAAGTAAAAAAATGCAAGTAAGGAAATACCAAAAATAATTGCAGCAATATTACCTCAAGAATAACACAACACAATGGCTCCAAGAATACTCCAACAGAAACAAAAGATCCTCCAAAGCTTCAATTTTATTATCCAAGAAAAATTTGCCAAATGACACCAAGAACCATGAGAGAAAATGGGAGAGAATGAGAGAGAGAGGGGAGAGATTTTGGCATAATAGAGTTGCTGTGAGAAATCCATGTAAAAATTAGGAGAAAAGGCTTTCTTTTATATGAGGGAGAGAGGATAAACCACTCTTGGATGAATTACAAGTGTCACCCATCCAAGAGAGAGAGAGAGACTAAGTCAAGGAGGGCGCACTTTAGGGTTTTGGTACACGTTAGGGTTTGAGGGGTGACATGGAAAGGGGGAAAACCCCTTTACACTTACCCAAGCATGAAGTTAGGCTCAAAGAAGGGCACACTTTAGGTTTTGGCATCTTTCTCACTTTAATTTTCACTTTTACCTAGGTTCATGAGCAAGGGGGGCACACTTTTCACTAGGAAGACATCACTTTTGGTTGTTGGCTTGGCATGGGGGGGTCTTCCAAGTGGATTTTCACTTTTCCAACTTAGGAAATACATTAGAAATCATTTCCCCACTTTCTCTCATGACTTTAGACATTTTTACAATTTTGGCTTTTTTACCTTAGCCAATTATTCGCTGACTTTTGACTGACTTGGACTCCTCATGGACAATGACCTAGGAAAACTTGTCCAATTGAGCTGAAACTTGGTCCAAGAGTGTAGGGGGTCATAAGCCATTTGTTTTGAATACTCACACCCATGTACAAAATCCACAAGGACCAAAATTTTACATTTTACATAAAAAAATAATTAAAAATTCCAATTAATGTAAATTTTAATTATTAAAAAATCCTATCAAAACCTAACAGAATTCCGCAAGACTCTAGGAGATGTCTAGCATGGTTATTTACAACACTTCTAAACCTTAGTCACCCATTGGGCTTGATCATTAGAATGCCTTTCACCACTTTGGAGGATTATCTGAGTGAAAAACTCAAGGGTAATTAAAATCGCCAGTAAACGAGATTAATTACCTGAGGAAAAAAAACACTCGATGAAAAGACTTCCCTAATGATAAAGTCCTAGGCAACTAACTAAAATTTGACACATGCTAGCATATTACATTATTATCCCATGCAGGGGAGCGGACATTCCGTGTACACAGAAAGACGTGCTGGAGGCAAAACTGCCCTGCTGAGCCATAAATCTTCAAATATGCTGTACCACAAGGTATATATCTTCATGGTACATGACGTTGACCCCTAGTTGAAATAGGTGGTCAACACTCCCAATTACCTATATGATCCAAAATATTATTAAACCATCCTCCCTGTCTCATTTACATTTCTGCAATGTTCCAGCCAAAATTGATTGCTGGACAATGTATCAATATATGATCAGAAGTTTCTTCGGCTGTATGACAAGGCAGAAAATTAACTGATGGACAATATATCAAATATAGAAGTTCAATTCTATAGATGGATCTTAATTTTGTGAATAGCTTAAAAGTACGGAGTTTCATATTTTTGTGAAGCCTTCTAACTGGTATATTTGCCATCTTAATCCTTGATGCACAAAGTGAAAAATTTGGACAAGAGAAGATATTACGCCAGGTGGGGCTTCCATGATTCCATCTTTGCTAGTGCTACACTCCTACATCATAACCTTTGGGTTTTTTTCATAATAATATCATTAACTAAAGTAGTATTTTAGTGAATACCCAGCTTGAATTTTCTTCTGCTATTGTGACTTGAATTCCTCAAATCTGGATGTATATAACTTCCAATGATGGTTATGGTGCTGTATTGCAATTTGCTACACATATATTGCCTTGTACTCAAAGACTCTCCTTTTGCTGGCAGACAATTTTACCAAATTGTATGTTTGTGTTTTTGTGCTTGAATTTATTCTGTGTTCTAATTCTAGAAGACCAAGTTGTTACTTGTGTCTCTGTGCTGCTTGGTAATAATATATGCAATTGTAGTGATCATATTGATGCTGTTCTTACCTTTTCCCTTCCATGGTGGCAGATTTCTGATGAAGGAGGTGGTATTCCCAGGAGAGGACTGCCAAAAATCTGGACATATTTCTATAGTACTGCACAGACTCCAATCTTGTATGGACCACAGATTCTGGAAATGCCCTGCATTATGGCTGGTTATGGTTATGGGCTCCCCATTAGTAGACTTTATGCAAGATACTTTGGAGGTGAATTGCAGATTATTTCCATGGAAGGCTATGGTAATTTCTCCATCTAAGAACTTGTTCATGAAAGTAATACTTTAATGAATACTAGTCTATACAATTCTTGTGTAACATATCATTCCTTTACAAGTTCTATTTTTTCGAAAGCAAAAATTTGAACCCTCAATCTCCCCATTGACAAATCAAATAAGAAAAATGGTAAGTGCAACTGAAATGATGCATTCCTGCATAAATTATGCCTTTGAGATTGAATTTCCGTGGGCATGTTTATTTGATGGTAAAGGAAAGTATGCCTTTTTACACCGATTCAGTACAGATGATAGACAAAGTCACAAAACCTCTTTGGTATTTTGCATTAGTTAGTATATCTTTTTTGTCATTTGTCTGAATTAATTCTACTTGGTTTTGTTTTCAGGGACAGATGCCTACCTGCACCTAAATAGGCTTGGCAATGTACAGGAGCCCTTGCCCTAAAAGAAAATGTACAGATAGGAGGATGTTCTTCTGGTGTTTTACCCTTTGATTCCTTAAAATATTGTCAATAGATAATTAGCAGACATTTTTAAATTTTGGAAGCTCCTTGCTGTGATTCGCTAATCTGACTCACAGCTGAAGAGAAACTAAAGTTTACTACAGTATTGTGAGGCATTGGATTTGATTAAATATGCCCATCTAAGGAGGATATGCATAAACATGCCTTATTTCTATTTTGTACCATAATTGTTGCCAACACTAAGGCACAATTGTCAGGAACAAACAGTAAAGATCTGCAGGAGTTATCAAAATTTTAGGATCGGTTTTGGCATGCACCTCTTTCTCAAGAGGCCTGTTCTTTTATCGGAATGAGCTTGCCAATCGAATCAGAAGGTCAGAATGTCAAGCAATTATTGCACCTGTACATATATTGCAGACTAGAAAGATTCTCTCTTTCTGATTGGCTGCAAATCTTTTTTTCCGTTGCATTTTTACTCTTTTGTTGTCCATTTACAATGTTCAGAGCCTTTGTATGAAGCTAGTACCGACAGCCTGCAAGCCAATACTAGCGAGCACATGTGAGTTGGCAAGGGCCGAGACATCCTGGAGACAGTCAAGGGGCACGCCTACCTCGCGAACTTCATCACAACGGGCCAAATACAGATTCTGCCACCCTCTGGTTTTGAACCTGTGACCTCCGAGGAGGAAACACATGTTTTTAACCATTAGGTCCACTCGAACTGTATTACAACATTCAGAGCCGTCATACTAGACATTGTGCCATGCATAAGGGTACCGTGACATTTCATGATTTCTTTAGTTTTCATTCCTACAAGATGTAGCCTACAATCACTAAAGTCCCTCTGGTTCTATTTTTTATTCCCATATGGTTTTGTCTTTTTATTCTTCCCAGATGTATCGTCGAATCACTGAAGCCACTCTGGGCCTTAAAATTTTTAACACACGTGGTGTAAGTTGATAAGTTTGTCTTTTTATTTTTATTATTTCATTGCAACCTAGTTATGTTGGAATCTGTGTTCTAGTTTGGAGAACAGGGATTCTTCTAACATTGGTTAGGCTAGAACAGGGTGTGCGGGACAAACGCATCCCCAAAGCCACAAGAAATAAATTTCTTCCAGGAGAAGCCAACAAAGTGTGTGGGAAACATTCTTGGAGATTCTTAGGTATATAACAGAGAGCCAAAGCACACAAAACCAGAAGAAATAACTTTCTTCCACGAGAAGCCAACAAAGTGTGTGGGGAAACATTCTTGGAGATTGTTAGGTATATAACAGAGTGCGAAAGCACACAAAAACCAGACCATGGCTAGCTTTAGAAACAGAATAACACCCCTAGGCATGAGATCCAAATGGGTTACTGATTACAAGTGGAACTGATGAAGATGAGAATTGAGACCTTCATTGGATGTCCACCATTTTTTTTTCTCGTTTTGCTACTTGGCCATATTTATATTCAGTATTAAAACAATTTAGTTCAAACCATTAACTGCTGGAAGATGGGCTAACTTCTATTTGTCTTAATTCACATTTTATTCACCATCTTTTATATTAAGTTAATGTTTTATTTGCTTAAGTCTTTATTGTGTAATTTTCATATTGGCATGATTCGTGAATTTTATATTCACTTGTATATCATGCCATATCTTTGCAATAACATATGGCTTATATATTTTTGAATTGAGATTTTTAGGATTGATTAAATGTAGGGTATTTTATGATTATTTCATGATTAAACAAATAGTATTTTGTATTGAGATATGTCAACCAATTTTCTACAATTTCGTGGATTGTAACAGATTTAGTGGGCTCTTTATATCAGGTTGTTGTTGAAACAATTCACCCATTTTTGGAATCCACATTAATGTAATCAGTTATATAAACTGTGAAGAGTTACTATAAATCCATGTATAAATCCTTGTAAAACCGAGAGACAAAAAGAGGTTGAGTATGAGTGATAAGTCTGGTTTGGCTGATGTAATATCTCCCTTGAACAATAAATACCGAATATCATTGTCCAATACAACAATTTTACCATGTAAAATTGTTGTGTTAAATTTGTGGGATTGCATCTTGTTCAATATTTGCATTTGCATATATCTAAGATAAGATATATGCTTCCGCTGCAGAACAACAAGTGGTATAAGAACATGTTGTGCAGGTGAGCCAAGCCAAGTTTAGCAGATGTACGTGATTTGAAGAACTTTTGGGCGAGATTTGGCACGCGAAGGAGAGTTCTTACGGGATACGAGCGTGGAAATCCAATCCGAGCGCTGGAAGACGAGTTCGTGGCAGAAGGGGCGTATTTTTCTTACCTGGACGCTCCCTAAGGAGTATTGGAGGAGCGTCCCCCACTACCTGCCTTCAGAAATTAAGTTTTTTGGATCCAGACACGTGCGGTGTGAAGGCTGTGGATCGTTCCTGGAAGGACGCGCCCTGTAAACAACAGGAGCATCCCAGACGCTTGGTGCATACCCAGGAGGGAGCGTCCTCCAATTAACGCACCTTGTCGGGTTTTTTGGGGGACCATTCAAGAGAGTGAAAGAGCGACTTTTGGTTGAGAGCGTGGTATGCATGGAGTAAAGGTAATATTACATGCACATATATCAAGGATTATGCATAGTTTATAAAGGATCGATTTAATTTATGAGTGGAGGTTTATCTTTAAAAGGTGAATGTGTTTAAAAGGTTTTAAGATATAC
The DNA here is from genome assembly GCA_009831015.1 of Picea engelmannii. Classification (NCBI taxonomy): domain Eukaryota; kingdom Viridiplantae; phylum Streptophyta; class Pinopsida; order Pinales; family Pinaceae; genus Picea; species Picea engelmannii. Next base: position 465,742 of record ML784299.1, on the reverse strand, counting down.
TTTTAAATATTATTTTGGGCTTAAAACTTGTATGGTTCAGCATTGAATCATAACTTATTTCTTCTATATTTTAAAAGGTCGAGTTTTACAAGCTGTAATTTTTTGGGAGGTTTTTTTTATGTGTAAATGGCTAAAGTTCAAAGTTTGAAGTGGAAAAATTTAATAGCAAAAACAATTTTGAGCTTTGGAAGCTCAAGATGTGGGAGATGCTAGTGCAACAAGGGTTGCAAAAAGCACCGGCGGGCAGGACAAGAAACCAACAAGCATGACAAATGAGGAATGGGAAGAATTGGACGCAAAAGCACCCAATACCATTCGTCTATATTTGGTAGATGAAGTTTTGTTTAATATCGTAGGAGAGGATACAACAGTAGGCTTATAGAGCAAGTTGGAAAGTTTGTATATGATGAAGTCCTTGACGAGCATAACTTTCTTGGAGAAGCAATTATACAGTTTGTGAATGAAAGAAGGTACGAGAGTTGTTGACCATTTAAATACTTTTAATACCCTTATAGTTCAATTGATTAGTATGGAAGTTAAATTCGAAGATGAAGACAAGGCTATTACACTATTGTGCTCATTCCCTGAGTCTTGGGATAATCTACTCACCTCTATTAACTTTAGCTCAACAGATGTTTTAGATTATCTGTTGTGGGAACTTAGTTGGTTGAGGAGATGAGAAGAAAATCTAGTCAAGAAACCTCAACTTCAAAGGTGATGCTGGTTAGAGGTCGACCCAAAGAAAAGTAGCAGAATCAAAAAAGTTCTTCACGATCTAAGTCAAGGGGCAGAAAGGGTAGAGCAAAATGTTGGTACTGTGGAAAAACAGGGCATCTCAAGAAACATTGTTAGAAAAGAAAAGAATCCCAGGAAAACTCTACAAAGGAAGCAAATTTGGGTGCAACAAATTCAAGTATGATTGATGAAGTTTTATCTGTTTCTAGTAGTTTACAATATCAGAAAGAATGGTTGTTAGATTCTGGTGCCTCCCACCACATGTGCTCACATAGAAATTGGTTCATTTCTTACCAATCTATTGATGAGGGTGTAGTGTTTATTGGAAATGGTATTCCATGTAAAACTATTGGGGTTGACAGTATTAAAATTAGGATGTTCGATGGTATTGTTAGAGAACTAACGAATGTTAGGTATGTACATGAGCTTAAGTTGAATTTGATTTCATTAGGGGGTTTGGATTTTGGTGGATATAAGTATACAGGTCAAGGTGGAGCACTCAAAGGGTCGAAAGGCAGTTTAGTACTGATGAAGGCAACAAAGGTTGATAACCTTTATAAGTTGGAAGGTCGTATTGAAGTCGCATCTGAGGTGACAAATGTATCTTCTTGTTTATGGTAGAAGCAACAAGGTCATATGAGCAAGAAAGAATTGCAAGTACTGGTAAGTTGTAAATCACTTCCAGACTTGGAATCTTTGTTTCTAAATTCTTTCTTGTTTTATATCTCTGCAAGTTATGATGGTGTAAAGGGATGTAATGTGTGGGATCCTACTTCCCATAAGATTGTCATTATCAGAGATATAATATGTATGGAACAACCAGAAGGGTTAGTTCAAGATTGCAACGGAAGATTTGTTTGCATGTTAGAGGATTCATTGTATGGCCTAATGGTACCCAGGCAACTGTACAAGAGGTTTGAATCCTTCATGGTGAGCCAAAATTTTTCAAGGGGTAAGCATGACTATATTGTTACTAGTACATTCACTATATTGATGTTATTTGTCGATGATATGTTCATTGCAAGTCGAAGCATGGTTGAGATCAGTAAGATAAAGGCTCGGTTGGACATGACATTTCAAATGAAGGATCAAGGAGCAACAAAACAAATTTTGAGCACAGAAGTACACAAAGATAGTATACATGGTAAGCTATGGTTGAAGTTCAGTATGAACATTTTGAAACCTGTTAATATCCCTGATGTTTTCCATTATAAGTTTTCTTCAAGTTTAGGTCCTCTTTATAAAGAAGAAAAGGTGTTGTCTCATATACCATGTGCCAATTCAGTAGGAGGTTTGTTGGATGCAATGAAATGGTTAAGACCAGATATTTCACATTCAGTTGATGTTGTCAGACACGTGGCAAATTCAGGTGGAACAATGAAATGGGTGCTTCAAAATTTTAGAGGCACAAGTGTCACCAATAATGGTTATAGGAAGTTAATATGTGATAATTGTAATTTAGATTCTGTAGGTATTTTGGATAGAATGAGATCTACCTTAACATATTTCCCAAAGCATCATTTTGGAAGACATGTTGGAAGTGGAGTGATCCCTAGAAAATTCGAAGACATGTTGGAAGTGGAGTGATCCCTAGAAAATCCAAACTCGAGCAAATCATATAGATGTGTTCACGAAACCAGTGTTATTAGAGAAGTTGCATCGTTGTTTAGTTTCTCTTGGCTTGCAACATAAGTGATGAATAAAATTGACATGATATTCAGGTAAATTGTTGTCAAGGTGGAGATTGTTGAGATATGCCAACCAATTTCCCACGATTTTGTGGATTGTAGCAAATTTAGTGGCTCCTTTATATCAGGTTGTTATTGAAACAATTCACTCATTTTTGGGATCCACATTAATTTAATCAGTTTTATAAAGTGTGAAGAGCTGCTATAAATCCATGAAAAACCGAGAGGCAAAGAGAGGTTAAGTGTGAGTGATAAGCCTAGTTTGGATGATGTAATATCTCCCTTGAACGATAAATAAACCAAATATCATTGTCTTGTGGATGTTTTCCCGTATAGGGTTTTACTGTTGATGATTACAGTTTCATGAGGCATTCTCTAGGACACAGACTGATTGAGTCGACCTGAGAGAGAGCCCCTGAGATGGGTGTGTGGTTCCTATCTAAGACATAACTGGAACGTAGTGATGACCTCCTACTTACAGAGAGTTGAGAAGAACTCCAGATGATTATCCTATGTAACGTAGTGAGAAAGGAGATCTACTGGGTTGGGCGTGCTTGTGGTTGAGCACAAGGTAAACATGTGAATTCCCATGAGTTGGGTGCATCGTTATGAGACAGAGATGAAAACGATGTATTAGCCTCCTCTGAGCAGAGAGTTGAGATGATGAGCTCCAGATGACTCTCTTGTGTAATGCAGTGGGAAAGAAGATCTGTTGAGTTGGACGTGCATGTGGATGAGCATAGGTGAACGTAATCCTAGTGGTTGAGCACTAGTGAGTGTGGTTCTCCTGTGAGACGCAGTGAGATAGAGATATGGACATCCCTATGGACGTGCCCCTAGTGGCTTAGCACTAGTGGGTGTATGAGATCCTTTGCTATATTGTTCAAGAGTCAGACTTACATGTAACCCTAATTGTAATGTAAAGGGTACAGGTCGGCCCACCTTAATGTAATAGATAATTGATGTAAAAGATAATAATCTTATTATTATTAATTATATTGTGAGTTAGAGAGGTCGACCTTGTTGTGCCAATAGACACTTATGTTGGCAGGTTCAGTGTAATATAAGTAAATGTAAATTCCCCATTGAGGAATCATATCTTTTGTGTGAGTTTGGAAAATTCAGCAAGTACATCTTGGGAAAAGTGCGCACCTCTCTTGGGCGCTAGTCTTCTATAGTTTGCAAGAACCCTTTTGTGCGCTAGGTTTTCTTGGTGGTGGAGGTCTTTCTCTTGAAGAATATAGCAAAGGATTGGCTGGGTTTTCTTCCCTTGTTGAGAAGGGTTTCCCAGGGTACTTTTTGTGTACTTGTGCATGGTGCTTCTTCTTGTGATCTTGGTCGCTGCAACAAAATTGTTTATGATTTAAGTTAAATGCTAAAATGGAATGAACTTCATACTTAAACCTTGTATATTGAAAAATCAACATTTACCCCGTAAAATTGTTGTGTTAAATTTGTGGGATTGCATCTTGTTCAATATTTGCAATTAAATATATCTAAGATATATGCTTCCGCTGCAGAGCAACATTTTGGACAAAATTTCATGATTTCATATTAATGTTAATGTGGTGGGCATTTATAACTATCTTAATATTAAGTTAGGGTTTATAGGTAATCATTGTCATTATATTTTAGTTTCTTATTAATATTTTATTGTTAAAGTTCTTTTATATTATAAATAATATAAACAAAGTATACAAGGTTTTAATATAAAAAAATGGCAACAAAAGCAACCTCCACACACAGAAGCATGATATAAAAAATAGGATATAAGTGGGTTGGCTTTTAGGCCAAAACACCCACAATCATGAATAAAAAAGAGCATTGACTTAATCTAAAACCCCAAGAGTCAAAATGTCATGAACCATGTACAAAACCAAAGAGTTAGTGTGACAAAGACAAATATTGAAGGCTTGAGCAGATAGCACTAAGAAGTGACCATGTCAACAACCATGGTCATCTAGGGTAGGGCAACATCTAGAAATTAGAGGATCAACATCAATTGGTTGCACAGGTTCCCACCCATCACTAGGAGACTTAGGGGGCTTGGGCCACTCAGAAATAGCCCAGACCAAAGTTAGAAATTGTTCATCATCAAGCAACAACGCTAGTGGTGAACTCCTCTTGTGCTCGTGTTATTCATGCACCTGTTTTCCAACTCGGTGGCGAGGCCTATTACCTCCTTTGTGTGAGCTTATAGATGTTGCATATGAAGGGAATTTGGTTTCCCTCCCACAATACAAGGGGGGGCACCCATGTTCTAGAAGCTCTTAGAAGTGATCTATCTCTATTTGAACCTTTGGGGTTTGTTATCGCATGATTTGTACTTGTGCAAAGCCCCATCACAAGTCCCCAAATCTACATAACAATGGAAGATCCTACCATTGTCACCTTAGTAAGAAATTTCATTATTTTAGTGATGTAAGAGGTCCACCACAATGGAGGCTTCCCCGGTGACCTCAAGGGATCAAAGTAGCAAGTATACTAGCCAAGCATATTGCCCCCTCTCTTGATCACCGAAAGATAAGGTCTAAGTCAAGGTGATAGAAAAGGTATGAAGCTATTTGAGTACCTGCCTAGAACAAGAACACTTTGTAGTGTATATATGATTATTTCCAAGTTCAAACGAGCAATAAATACCTCTTAAGACACTAGGAAATTATAATTGCTAATAGTTGTTGCAAATTTGCAGCAGTATACCAGTCTTATAACAACAATGAAAATTTGTAACAATAGCAATAAAAAGAGCTCATAATTTCAACATTTGACCATGAAAATTAAGCATGCATCACATAGAATATTATCCAATTGTTTAGGAGAAATTTTGAGTGGGTTAGACCACCTTTGCAAGAGTGTATGCAACAAAATAAAGTATTATCAGATGGATATAGCAAACTTTGTTAACAACAAGAACTTATTGGGAAAGTTTGCAAGTGTTAGTGTTAGTAATGTTAGTAGAGAGCTTGAGAGAGTTGAAAGAGTATTTAGAGAACACTTTCATCACAAGAATGCTTAGAGATTAGTTCCTTAGGGCTATGGAGTCTTTATAACAACAAATGCAATAATACTTGAAGATTAAATTAGTAGAAACCAAGAGGTAGGGTTTAAACTATAAGGTGCTAACACATTAGGGCCTTACGGTTTAAACCTTAAAGAGAAGGATTGATAGAGTGCAAGCACATTTGGGCTCTAGCTATCTTTTCTCCCTTCTTGATGCTTCAACTAGGTTAAAATCAAATGTCTAGGGCTAAAATCCTAAAGTGATAGCACTTTAGGGCTTTAGGATACTAACCCTAGCAAGAATGTTTCACCAATTTTGAACAAGAATAACCTTGTGAGAGGAGAAGCACTTATGCTCCTCTCTTAGGGTTTTACCAAGCAAGACGTCTAGCATACAGTAGCAAGATTCACCACAAACACAATAACATAAAGATAAGTTGCAGAAAATTTACTTACTTTAGCCAAGATACGATGAGACAAAACCTTAATTGCAAAAATTCCTCTTCAAAAATCCGCAAACCATCCACAATTTGATCCTCCAAGCATAATGCACAAGTTGAAAAAGAGCTAGTAGCCCTAATAGGGCGAAAATTTCAAAAGTAAATCTCACAAGTGTGAAGTGATGATGATAAAAATGAAATGAGGGTTTTCCTTTTTATATGAGGAAACCCTAAATAGTTTTTCCACATAAGGTGCCTCCAAAGGAAACATCCTCCATCCTCTGTGCACAAGAGTTATGGGGTGCTTTTCCCAACAACATAAGTTAACCACCAAGGTGAAACAAGGCAACTGACACAATTTCCCAAACCAATGATCCATTATCCAACTTCAACCAAGGATGTTCACTCACATGCTCGATAAATTAAGCACAACTCTTTGCATGAAAGGACTAACATACTTCATGTTGACAATGGCTTATTGTTTCCCATACTTTGGGTTTCTTGAATGTGATGAGCCTTGGTTGATATATGATGGGAGGAAAATGAGGGGGGTTGTTGGGCTACCATCTGTGGACATGTTGATCATCATCATCATCATGGTGTAGATCATGTTCTCCATTGCGAGCCTTGAGACATTATATCCTCTAATTACCCCTAGGCATGGTGGGGTGACAAGGTTTACATAGTAATCTACAAGGACAAGTTGGGACCTATTAAAGTGTGGTCATAGCATGAAATTGTGTTTAGCAAGACAACATAATTAAAAGAAACATCATTGTGTCTCTTCCATAACCAAAACAAAACTTCAATTGTAATAAGAATCCAAGCCTAGTAGAACTCAATGACCAAAGGTAGTCTATTGCCTAGCAAGGCAATGCTTGAGGTAAGAGAGGTAGGGAAATGATGTTGACATAGCAATTTGTCCCATACCTAGGTAGACTTGGCTAGAGGGAAAAACCAGAAAATATGTTTAAGGGTTTCTACTCGCCCACATTGTAGACAACATTTGTTTTACACACCCAAGTATTATAGTGTCTTATCTACAAGGAGCCCCCCCATAATTAGACACCATACAAGCATTTCTTTCTTGGGTTCCAACACCAATTTTTAGAGGTTGTGAAGCTAGAGTAGCTAATTTTTTTTGTTGAAACTGTAGACACCAAAATTTGTTCAACTAACCTTCAAGGAAAGGCTTAAAGCAAAGCCACTTGTAGCCCATGGCCGACTTGTATATTGAAAAGACTATGACCTTTCCCATTGCCAATGTTGCTCCCAAGCTTGAGGTGTAGGGATGCTAAGCTTAAGCATGAGCTCATATAGGTTGAGGATTTGAATACACTCCAAAATGAATTTATCAACAAAGGAAAGACTATATTTGTGCTTGAGCTCAACCCAGGGAGCCACTTATCAAACTATCGAAAATATCATTATCCAAATGGATGACTTTTTTCGGAGAGCCTTAAGGTTGAGAACCAAGAAGTCTTGACCAATGGCTTGTCGTCAAACTTAACAAGTGGTGACCCCTAAAGTCACTAATCATTGAATGTGAGGATAATGCGAAGGGAGAGCTCATTCCTAGACAAATATGGCTCAATGGTCTCTTAGGCCTTTAAAATTCCCTACAAAACAAAAGTACTAGTAATTTTGATATGAGATGGTGTAAGCAAGCTCCCCTTGTGATGAACGTTTTCCGAGTAGAAGGCCTTGCTTAATTTGATGTTGAAGGACCTCCTAGGCTTTTCTCCCTTGAACGACTTGAATTACCCATTTGGCACATAAGGATTGAGCCTGTACGGGGTTTGACGACACCAACCCTCCAAATTCTCACGGTGTGTAGCAAAGTTTCTAGTTAAAATTGTGGAAGCAATTACTTTTATCAATTTTTTGATGTATAAAATGTTTCTGATAGCCTTATACAATTTTGAATATGTCACCTTATAAGGAACCCAACATGAGTAATAATACGTGAGTACTTGGAATTTTGTTGACAGTGATGAAGGCTTAGTAACCCACTCATCAATTTTTTTACCCTTTTCACCATAACCTCCTAGAGAATTCAAGGCAAGGCATGGATAGTGAAAGGGATGCCCATAACTGACCTCGTTGGGTTCGAGAAAAGTTTTAGGAGGCCAACAAACCACGCATAGGTCATTATCTTTCTATGTAACACTACATCTTTGTCCACTAGATATTTGACCCCAAAGCCACACAAAAGGTGCAATGTTACACAGGGGCACACCCCCCTTTCTCCCACTTCACCAAGACGGGGGGGGGGAAGGAGGAATTTGGGGAAACGTTTTGCCACACCCTTCTTTTTTTGAAACTTCCAAGAATACACTCTAAAAAGTTTCGTCGCATTGTGGGATGTGTTTTGAAAAAAGGGGACTTGTGGGCGCCCCTTCCAAAAAGCAAGATGCAATTTGCAAAAAGGGGGGTTGGTGGGCACCCCCTCCTAAAATTCCCTTGATATTTTTTCCCAAAAACCATAAGAACTTAAAAGATAAACATAAAAAGGACTAGTCAACGACATTGGCTCCTTGATGCTCATTTGATGTTGATTTCTTTTAGCTACTTTTAGTTTCAAAGTGTATAGATGTCCACAATTAATCATAATGTATGAGCTTGAGCTTTTTGGAAAACACTATGTCATAAGTTGTTTTGAAACGCCCAACGTTTCAAGTGGACACTCCACCCATCACCACTACCAGGGACAATTGAAGCTCTAAGATGTTAGAAAAGAGTGTTGAGGTGAAGTATATAAAGGAAAGGAGATGACCATTGAGGTAATTTATCACTATTTTCATTTTCATTTTTTCCCATCAGTAGTCATCTCCTTTCCTTTATATACTTCACCTCAACACTCTTTTCTAACATCTTAGAGCTTCAATTGTTCCTAATGATGGGTGGAGTGTCCACTCGAAACATTGGACGTTTCAAAACAACTTCTGACACAGTGTTTTCCAGAAAGCTCAAACTCATACACTACTTTTAGTTTTCATTGTTCATTGTTAATTTTTCAGTTTTAACTGTTGACTCTAGATTTGAGTCTTTGACTAGTCACTCTTTGCTATTTTTTAGTAATTTTAATTTACTATTTCAAACTTCAATACTACTATTTAGTATTTACTTAGTACTATCTAGAATTTGAATTAGTGTATTTCATTTTGTTATAAATTCAAAATTTTGATATGCATGTATCATTGATTCAATGTGAAATATGATAATAACAATGGTGATTGATGAATTGTGTTTGTATCATTTACAAATTTGAGTTTAGTATTTACATGGGATGAATTGTTATTGTTGGGATTTTAAATTTTTTAAATTTTAGAGATAGGCCCCCTTATGCTTGGGACCTTGACGTCCTCCCACCCCCCATGAATTTCCCTAAATTTTGGGTGGTGTCTCCACAAGTCCTTGTTGATGTGTTTTCTTTGTCACTCATTAATTGAGTCATTTTGGGATTCACTTGAACCTAGCTTTCTCCTTCTTGTGAACAGAATTTTGAAAACTAAAGAATGTTGAGTGATTCTTGCTTGCTAATCATGAAATCCTAGAAAGCATTTTCCTTGAGAATTTGGAACCGGGCTCCAACGATACAATTTTCCTCCTTAACGCAAGATCATCTAGGATTATAGGTCTTTGTATAAATAAATAAAAGATATACTAAGGAAGTAGGGAATGGGGTTATTCATCCTCTCACTAGATAGCTCTCTAAGTCAACTCTGCCCAGTGCTTTATGGAATTGAAAACATAGATCATATGTCTGAGATATCGTTGATTTTGTCCAACAACCCATAGAATTGTTGGTGGTGGATTGGTTTGAAAAGGTTTTTGAAAATAATAAAAAAATTCAGTAAAAATAAAGGGTTTATTTTTTTCTCTCATCCTTACCCGCTCCACATTCTGCATGGCCACCTTGACTCTGCATTTCCTCATCCATGCAGAGACCCCTTTTTTCCTATTGACTCCACATTTCATTTGCATCCATGCAAAGCCCTATCTCTTCTCACTTCCACATCCATGCAAATCCCTATCTCTCTGCACTCCACATTTTTGCATCCATGTGGACCTCCTCTACCTTCTTCCTCTTCCCCTCATTCCACATTCCTCCTTTTCCGCATGCATATCCTTTGCACTCTACATTTTCGCATCCATGCAAACTTACTCTATGTTCACTCTCCTCAACCTCCTCTTTGCATGTGGACCTCCACTACCCCTTGCATCACCCTTATCCCTCCGCCTCCACACCCATTTTTCTGTGCAGGATGAGGAGGTGCCTTCCTCCACACCCCCCTCCTCCCTAACTATGTACCATGTTTTGTCCACTCCTCCATACCTCTACACTATGTTTTATCCTAAGTTTTTTTTGCCCCTTCCCTTTGCATACATTCCAAGACACACTATGTTTTATCCTAAGCGTTTTTATCCCCTTCCCCTTACACACATCCTATCAAGTCCAACCCTATAAATTATTGAGAATTCATTCCAACAGGAACAAGCATTGGACTCTGACCTCCCAGGAAAAGTAGGAGGCCAGTGAAATGGGAGGATATTCCCAAATCAAATATCTAGTTGATCACCACATCAGTGTGGTAAATATGCAATTACGGATAATTCGACCACGCATCCCAAGACACACTATGTTTTATCCTTAGTCTTTTTTACCCCTTTCTCTTGCATGCATCCCAAGACACCAATCAACCAACTAGATGGTGAAATGCGACACATCCAACCAAATCATGACATGTGGGAGATGACAAACCTATTCTAGCTAGACATCAATCAACCAATTAAATGTTGACATGTGACACATCCAACCAACCAAGTAGATGGTGACATGTGACACATCCAACGAGAGCATGACATGTGACAAAGGATAGACCTATCCTAGCTAGACAATTAGAAAGTACAAGCAACTAGATCGTGACATGTGACACATCCATCCAACCAACTAGATGGTGACATGTGACACATCCAACTAGAGCATGACATGTGGCAGAGGATAGACCTATCCTAGCTCGACACATCCAACTAGATCATGACACATGGAAAAGAACAAACCTATTCTAGATCAACACCAATCAACCAATTACATGATGGCATGCAACACATCTAACCAACCAACTAGATGGTGACATGTGATACATCCAACCCAACACATGGCATGTGGTAGAGGACAAACCTATCCTAGTTAGACACTAGGAAAATACGAGCAACTAGATAGTGACATGTGACACATCCAACCAACAAACTAGATGGTGACATGTGACACGTCCAACCAAAGCATGACACAAGGTAGAGGACAAACCTATCCTAGTTGGACACTTGGCAAGTATGAGAAACTAGATGTTGATATGTGACACATCCAGATAGATCCATCCTAGTTGGACACTTGGAAAGTATGAGAAACTAGATATTGATATGTGACACATGCAACCAACCAACTAGATGGTGACATGACACATCCAACCAAAGCATGGCATGTGGTAGAGGATAGGCATATCCTAGTTGGACACTTGGAAAGTATGAGTTGGCTAATGATGATTGGGCAATGACATGGTAGGATGATTGGGTAGTGATGTGGTGACCAAAATTTTCACTGAGTAGAATCCATGTAGATTCCTTGGATCTCTCTACCTTCACACTCAAATACAATGGGAACGGATTTTTTCCCATAAAAATTGCACAATTGCTTTCCCACAATGCATGTGGGATAAATGGGGTGGTCTTTTAAATCAAGGGCCATGCATGCACAAAGGGGCAAATCAATGGTGGTTAATTCTCCACTTTCCAGAGACCATAATTTGAGCTACCAATATCATATTTGAGAAAATGATAGCTTGTTGGAAAGCTAAGGAGACAGAGAATAACCTGGTTATAGTTTGAAGACATGAATCTTGGTATATTTTTCTCAAAAAATTTAAAGCACTGTTAGTTTTGTGTGGTTTCCCTTTGTAAGCATGGTTTGGAATAATGACTTCTTGAGACAATAACTTGAACTACAAACATCCAAATTGTGCAAACAAGAGTTCATTGGAAATCTAAGGACATGAAGAACATTCATATCTAATGTGTCTATATTCATGCCCGAAAAGTTAAAATACAATCAATATTATTTTAGGAATGTGGCATTTTCATACTTGGAAAAAGTCATTAAATGAAATTTACGAAATATAAAGTGGGACCCAACAAAGTGCACAAATTTCTAAATTCACATTTACCAACAATCCCTTTGATAAATTATTTATTGAGTGGAAAATTCATTAGTGCATTAAAGGAAGAATATGTGAGGGATTGGGAGGGGGGGAAACCCTAACTTCCAAGGCAACTACCAAGAGGATGACGAAAGCATTATTAAAGCACATTCCAAGGACATTCAAAGGGTTCACTTCTCAGATCACGTTCCTTTACCAATTATCTAAGTTTTTTTACTATGAATTTCCCTTCCACTTTTTCTTACCTGTTGTTCTTTTCCATTAGGTTCCCTTTCATGTGTGTTTTGCAATGGAGGAACCTAGGACTGATTAGTTATTTCATGTTTTCTCCCTGTTGTTTCCTATATTATTTTCAGTCCATGGGAGCCCCATCCCATCTCCTTTGAGAGAAAATGAAATCATTATGTTTAAGTACTTATCATTGAAATTATGTTGAGGTTGTGTTGAGACAATATTGAACTTGTCACATTTGGGACTTATTATTTTAATTCGACACTACAAAGAATAGTTAAGTGGCCATTTATCTTTTATGAATTCTATGTGGTTTCAAATCAATAAAATCTTGAGAAGATGGCTCTTGTCCATCTTGTTTGATTATTAATGCAACAATCATTTAAAGTTCTTTGATGACTTATCCATGTTTTTCTACTTCTTTCATGTTATAAATTAATTGTTGATTATGTGCTTACATTATACAAAGAAAGGTTAAATCTGTGATGGGCAACTTTGATGGTTATAATTTCTTGCAATATTTACTTTCTTTCTTTTAATATTTGAGACTACTTGGTCTTTCTTAGGTAGTGTTGTAATTAAAAGATCTTTGAATGTTGAAAAATATCTTGGGGTTTGGTTTTTAGCATTCACCCATATTGAGCTAGCAAAGAAAATTTGAAACTCAAAAAAAGGAGTCCCACATCTTAAAAAATGAGGGAGGCAATTGTAGGATCTTTCCATGGCCCCTCCAATGTTGGTCATTTTTCTTTTGACAAGGAAAATAGATTAGCAGCCCCCCAACATGTGTTTCCCTTCTCCCGCTTCTCAAAAACTTAAGGGAACATTGAAAAAGTGTCCAAACTCTCCATGGTATGAACCCATGAAATTTGGTCTTCGATAATCATACAAAAGGAATCATCAGTGAACTAGCCATTTACAAATTGTCTAACCTTTAGGTTCAAGCAAAGGTATTTTGTAAATTAGGACCAAGTTGACTTTAGAACCAAGAAGATGGCCTAGGCTTTCAATGACTAAGACATATAAATATGATGCTAGAGGGAAACCTTATCTAATAAACTAAAAAAGGCCCACTCCTTAGATCTTCCTCTAATAATGGAGAGATAGGTTGATGCATATGTGAAAAGGGTATCAACATGGTTCATAAGCCAAGCTCAAACCCTAAGGATCTGAGCATTACAAGAATGAAAGGCCATTCCACCTGGTTGTAAGTTTTTTCAAAGTCAATTTTGATAAACAAGGCTCCAAGGCTAGATGACTAGGCCCATTCCATGCCCTCCCAAATTTCTATAGTATTATCCAAAATGTACCTTATCTACATGATTCTCATTTACTTAGTGTGAATGAACTTGGGAAGAAAATGTTTGACGCACAAAACAAGATCTTTGGCCATAATTTTGAAGGACATTTTGAGAAAAGGGGTGGGCCTCCAATTTTCATGGTAATCAAATCTAATTCCCCTGCATTAGGGATGAACTTGATAAAACCTTGGTTGATCCTTGCTCCCAGAGATTCATTCTATAGAGCTACTCTATAAACTTGCAACAAGTCCAACCCAATAAAGTCCCATGTGGCCTTTTAAAACTTACAAGGAATCCATCGAGGCCAGGTGCATTACCATCCACTGTTTCATGAAGGGCTAGTGACATCTCACATAAATCTAGGTCATAAGTTCATCATTGCTCGTCAAGAACTAGACAGGGGATTAAGTCCAGGCACTTTTACATGGCAGTTCACATTTTCTCATGGAGGCCCTTAGTTTGGAACACTAGTTTGTAATGCTCTTGAAACTCATTCTCAATATCATCTTGCTTAGTGGTTCAACCAAGAGTAGTTTTCAAAGTGGATATGCTCTTATTGGCCTCCTTGGAGGAAAGTGCCTTGAAGAAGGCTTTGGTGGGTGTATGGTTGGTTTTGAGGTAGTGAAATCATGTTGTCAATTGGGTAGCTATAGCTTTGTAAGTTTCATCAAGGCAAAGGAATGGCACAATCTGCCTACATGGACTTTTTATTTCTTCATCATGGGGGCTCCATTCCATTTCTTACATCACTTTCTCCATTTCATCGTGAACTGCGTTATTACAATCACTTTTGATCTTAGAAATTTTCTACCCATAATCTCTTGGAAATGCAACGGTGTTGGAGATGACAGCTTCCTAGCAAAATAACTAGCCATCATCTTCGCAAAGTCGAGGGATTAGATTCCACATGTGTGGATGCAGGGCAGGGAACTTGGGCTTTGAAGGTGAAAAACATTCATGATATACCAAATTCTTGACAAACACATCTTTTGAGCCCCCCCTAGAGATGGAGAACTAAATGGATTGGTGATCCAACAAAGTGGCAATGCCAAAACAATTTATAGGTAATCCACCATCAAAATCGAAGTAGAATGTGTTATGTTTTGAAAGAAGAGCTCTGCCAAGTCATTGGAAGATCCTTTACGGACCTTTTCTAAAATTTGTCCAAGCGAACCAAACCTCAATTGGATCTCATCAATAGTTTTGGTTAGGGTCATGGAATCCATGATGGGACTTCAAAGCAAACTCAATCTATTTCTCCTTTACCAACAAGCAAGCAGGTAATTCCCCCTCTTTTGTATTCTTGAAATTCTACCAATTTGAAATCCTTACAAATTACCCATAGGGCATCAAGCAAAGCCATAGTTAGCCAATGCTAGAAGGGTGCATGCTTTCCCAAGTAATTGGATGCATAAATGTTAGCCAAGAACAATATTGAGTTGACAAGATTAAACATCACCTAAATTAGTCTTTGTGAAGGCTTAGTCTCCCAATCAACCACAATTCTAGCAAACTGAGTATACGACATTAACTCATTTTCCTTCAACATGTTCAAAACAAAAAATGTCAAGCACTTGGCCAAATAACAATTAATGTTATATGTAACAAAAATCTTGTGCTTGTGACTTGTAAACAAAGAATATAAGACTCACCAATCAAAGTCAGAGGTTGGCAGACCATATCCTTTCTTCCAATGTCACTTAAGCCTTGGATATTCCATGAGGTCACTTTCATTACAAACCAATAGCATCATGCACATCCACCTCATTGTCCTTAAGGTATCAGACAACAACAAAGCAATTTTTTGCAGAAACCAATGACTAGAGTAACCTATTACTAAGGGTAATCTCTCATGGCCATTTAATTTGGTTGTGAACATCAAACATATCCTTGGTGTTTTGTCTATAACAACAATGGTGGAGATCGAGTTTGACAACTATCACTCACATTCTGTCCAGACCATAAGATTTACTAACAACTATAGCAAGATGCCTTCTCGGTGTTAAAATTTTGATATGCGCGTTAACCATAGACAATATTACATCATTGTCACCCAACCATAGGCATTGACATATGCCACCCCCAAGAACAATAACCTTTTCTTAGATAGAATGATTTCAGCAAGTCCACACTCGAACCAACAGATAAACCCTAACCAAAAACACCATTGCTGCAACTGCAACACAATACCAATAGAGCGTACCTTTACCAAGAGAAGCGCACAAGAAGGAGATACCAGAAATAATTGCTCCCTAGTTGCCATTGTTGCTCCTTACACTTGTGCCCTAGTTGCCATTGTTGCTCCTTACACGTGCGCCCTAGTTGCTGCCACAATTGCTCCTTAGAATTGCGCACTATTTTCTGAGTGAGTGAGTGTATCTAAATGAGCTAGGCGCCTCCTTATTTATACTAGCATGTCCAAGTGAATTTTCCACGTGGGGTCGACTTCTCTTTCTAGGGCCTTCTATTTCTTTATTATTATTCTCCTTGGGATGAATTCTTTTCTAGGGTTTTCACACATCTGTTTATTGGTTCTTTTACTCCTAGAATATTCTATTCTAAGTACAAAGGTTACACTTGGAGGTTAATACTTGCTGCAACTACCAAAACATCAACACTCCCTCTTAGTTAGGGAGGTATTAACTAAGATGTTCTTCATGTAATGGTCTCAAACACATCCATCCATCTCACATGGCATGGGAAAGATGCACATGGTCTTGCAGACCAGTCTAAAATTAGCATCACCATAGCCACACAGGCTATCTCATGATCAAATAGATCATGTCACAAGTATCAATATCATAGCCACACATGCTCTGTCTTAGTCACACACAGAGACTATCTGATGGTCATGTCACAGTCATGCATTTGTGGCCTCATCAACACATGTAGCATCTCTCTAGTGGGCACAACCTCATCGTCCTCTCAAACCTATGTCATTACAAGGATTTCATCTATATTACACAGAACTAGGCATCTAGCTCTCATTGAGCTAGGAAACCATGCAACTCACACATAATCTGGAATATGCAGTTGAACTAGTTTTCACAAAACTGCGCTACTACCCAATCTGAATGGAGTCTGGGAAACTGCAACTCGCCAGCTCACACAAAATCTGGAAACTAGCCCTAGACCTATTTCTTTTGGTTGGCACACCAAAAATCCAGCCCACAGTGGTTGGGCATCTAACCATGAGGGTTAGGAGATGTATTGCGCACACACTACCCATCTAGCCCAAGGCTAAGAAACACCTCCAACCACACAGGTTGGCCCTCTAGCTTGAAAAGTTGGGAAACTCGCCAGCCCCGAAGGCTTGGAATCCGCTAACCTTGTGCGAGGTCATGCTGACTGCTGCCACAGTCAGTAAAGTGCCTGTAAATGACCACCTGTTGTTGCCACACTCTGTAAGTTGTTTCCCCAAGAATCGCATGTGTGACTCATCACTCCCTCTTACAAGAGACGTCTTTTTGGACCACGCCAAGCTTGTCCTTGAAGTATTCAAGCTTTACTTTTGACAGAGGATTGGTCAACACATCTGCTATCTGCTCGTCTGTGCCAATATACTTGAGCTTCACAACTCCCCTTTGCACTAGATCTCGGATATAATGGTACTTTATCTCGACGTTCTTGGATTTGTCATGGAACAAAGGATTCTTTGACAACTTTATACAACTCTATTTGTCACAAAAAATACAAGTCACCTCCAACTCAATATCAAACAACCCTGCAATTAAATTTCGAAGCCACATAACTTCTCTATAGGCTGAACATGTTGCTATGCATTCTTCCTCGGCCATACTAAGTGCCACACTAGCTGCTTCTTGCTGAGCCACGATATCATAGCTGACCCCATATTGAAGCAACATCTAGATGTACTCTTCTGATCTGTGACACTACCGACCCAATTTGAATTAGTATAGCCTTGCAGTATTATCTTATTATCTTAAACATATCAGATCCCATAATCAACTATACCTTTCAGGTACCTCAACACATGATTTTCCACAACCAAGTGAACACATCTTGGTTCAACCATATATTGACTCAAAGTGTTCACCACAAAGCATATATCTGGCCTAGTGTTCATTAAATACATCAACGAACCAATCATCTGCCTATACATGGTGACATCCATTGTCTCTAAAGAAGTATCACTCAATAACTCCAGGTTCGTCACCATCGGTGTGGGAATGGATTTACAATCCATCATATCAAATCTCTTCAGGATTTCTACTGCATATTTTCCTTGGCACCAGAAAATCTCATCTAGTTCCTACCACACCTCTAGACCCAAAAATTAATGCATCATACTCAGGTCTTTCATCTCGAACTCAGATGCAAGATTTCTCTTGCACTCTATGATTAGCTTCTCATCCCCTGTTAGAAACAGGTCATCCACATATAACAATAATATCATGGGTCCACTATCCTCAACCTTGTAGTAAAGATTAGGATCTACTTTACTCTTCTCAAAACCCAAGCTCATAAGAAAATTGTCAATTCTACCATATCATGCCATGAGTGCTTGTTTCAACCCATACAAGGCTTTCTTCAATCTGCACACATGGGTTTCTCTGTCATGTGTCTCGAATCCTTGTGGTTGCTCCACATACACTTCTTCTTCCACTACACCATTAAGGAAGGATGTCTTCACATCCATTTGATGTACCTTCCATTTCATCATTGTAGTTATCGCAACTATAGCTCTAATCGAAGTGTACCTCGCCACAGGAGCAAATGTCTCCTCATAATATATTGCTTTTTTTTCTGGGAGAATCCACGAGCCATGGACCTTGCCTTGTATGTCTCGATATTTCCATATGCTGAGTGTTTTGTCTTGTAAATCAATTTGGAACTCACAATTGATTTCTCATCCGGTCTCGGAACCACATCCCATACATCATTTCATACTTTCTTTTTTGCAACCTCTTCATAACAGGTAGGCTCAACATCAATGATATCACATAACAAGGCCACATAACTGGAATATGGTCGAGGTTTATTTCTTTCTCAAAAATATCCATTTGGGGCACCATACTTCTCAGCATCCTGAATAATTTCATGAGTCCAAGCTGGTCTTCTTTTCTTTGTATTTGTTTCTGCAGGTCTTCGTGGTTCTTCCATTTCATGGTCCTCTGGACCATGCTCCTCTAGCATAAGATCGTTACCAGCATTTGAGTCTGCAAATTTAGGAGATTCAGGCTCATCATCATGGATCTCATCTATATGATGTTGTCTTGATCTATTGAAGGTTGCATCCTTATCGAAGGTAACATTTTTGCTAATCTCGATCCATCTATAACTAGGGATGTAGAATCTATATGCCTTCGATGTTTAACTATATCCAAAAAATACACCCTTCTTTCCTAAAGGATCCAACTTTGATCTCTTATATTTGGGAACATGCACATACACTGGACAACCAAATATCCGTAGGTGGCTGACCTCTCGCTTTTCTCTTGTAAACATTTCTTCTGGTGTCTTGTTCCCAAGTGCACGGTGAGTACTTTTGTTCTACACATCAACATCAGTCCTGGTTGTTTCTAGCCATAGGTGCATAGGAAAGTCTTGATCATGAATCATTTCCTTTACTACTTCCATTATTGTTCGGTTCTTTCTTTCTGCTACCCCATTATGTTGAGGATTGTAGGGAGTAGAGAGCTCACTCTTAATCCCAACTTCTCTGCAGAATGCTTTGAAGTCATTTGAGGTGAACTCTGCTCCATATCTGATCTCAAGGTATTTATCTTCCTTTCAGAAATATTTTCTACAAGAGCTTTGAATTCTTTGAACTTGCTAAATACTTCACCTTTTGATTTCAAGAAATAAATCCAAGTCTTACATGAGAAATCATCAATAAATGAAACATAATATACATACCCGCTAAGTGAAGTGCTTGACATCAGTCCACACACATCTGAATGCATGATGTCCAAAATTCCTTTGGCTTTGTTGTCACTGCTTGGAAACATTTTCTTCACATTCTTGCCTTGTGCGCACCCTTTGCATGTTCCTTCATGATCCACCTGAATCTCCGGAAAACCTGTTACCATCTTGCTTACGATTGGTAATTCTTTGTAGTGTAGGTGAGCAAACCTTCTATGCCATAGCTCACTTGGATTTACTATGTTGTGTACTAATGTTGAATTTGAGTGTCCCTTTAACTTGTATAGACCTCCTTCTTGGACACCAATTGCAATAGCATCATCAAGAGTCTTTCCTCTTGGCCACATGAGAACTTCACCATCAATAAAAGTGACTATGAATCCTTTCTCTTCCAATGCTGAGATGGAAAGGATATTTTTCTTCAAACCGGGTACATACAAGACATCATTTATCTTCAAGGGTTTTCCAAAATCTAACTTGTAGGAGGTTTCTCCTACTCCTTTGATGGGATACTGATAGTCATCACCGAGCTTCACCTTATGAGGTGAATCTTTCTAAACCATATTTGAGAGAGAATCCGTGTAACCGGTCATATGCTTAGAAGCACCACTGTCAACTAGCCATGTGCCACTTCCATGAATGATTGTTCATGTAAGAGATGATATCAATACATGTTATTTACTTGAATCATAATCTTTTGTTCTTTTCTGATCCTATTCATCATCTTCTACGACATGAACATGATGTCTCTAATTTTTTCCTTTTCTGGCCTGCTCTTTCTTGAGAGGACAATTTCTTGTAATGTGTCCCATATTCTGGAAGCAGTAGCATTTGTAAATAGAGTAATCCTTTTGAGACTTTCATAACCTTTGAAACTTCTTGGGGGGGTGATCCTCTTTCCTGCTCTTTCATTTTCTTTCATGTACTACTAGAGCTTGATCATCATTGCCCAACTTCTCTTCTCTTGCTGCCAATCTAGCTTCTTTCTGAGTGCAATCTTCCCACAACATGTTGAACTTTGTTAGCTTTCTTCTAGAACATATTCCTTGAATAAATGATTCCAAATATTTTGGGAGACCATTCAATGTAGTCATTCTTAGCTCTGCTTCTTCTATTGTGTCTCCAATAGCTTCAAGTTGTTATTTGATTTGAGACACCCTTGTGAAGTAAGATTGAATGGTTTCTGAATTATGCATCTTCACATTCTTGAGTTGTGTCATGAAGGTCATCTTCTAGTTGATATTCTTGCCTTCATATAACCGGGATAAGGCATCAAACATTTGTTTCAGGGCAATGATGAGACATGTGGGATCAAGTGATCCTTGATAGAATCTGCAATGATCCTCTTTTCCTTAACCAAATTCTTCTTGTGCTTTGCCTTAGCTTCATCTCCCTCTGATTTACAACTTCTTCAATAAAACCTTCTAGATCATTTTCCTCTAGAATGAGCATCACTCTATATTTCCATGCTCGAAAGTTGTCAGCACCCTCAAGCTTTTCATCAAGCTTAGTATTGATAGTCATTTTTCCATGGGCACTGTAAATATGACAAAAAAATTAATATTTTGTAGAAATGGAGTTTGAACTTACTAGTGGGTGCGTTATTCCAAGGCAGCCTCCTTTCTCCAAGAATAAACTTCAACTCATCCCTTAAATGCCAGACGCCTTGACCTAGGGTTTTATGAGAAAACCCTAATTTCTCAAATTCAAAAATTTGCAGATCTGATCCGAGGAAGAGATGCACCCTACTTATGAGACCTTCTTGGTGGGTGTAGTTGAGGATCTTCCTTCCAGCGGTTAAATTGTTGCGAAGGAAACCAAATCTGATACCATGTTAAAATTGTGATATGCTCATTTAACCATAGACAATATCACATCATTGTCACTCAACCATAGACATTCACATATGCCACCCTTAAGCACAATAACCTTTTCTTAGATAGAATAATTTTAGCAAGTCCACTCTAGAACCAACATATAAACCCTAACCAGAAACACCATTGTTGCAACTACAACACAATACCAATAGAGCGTACATTTACTAAGAGAAACGCACAAGAAGGAGATACCATAATGACTTGCACCTTAGCTGCCACTGATGCTCCTTAAAATTGCACCCTAGCTGCTACCACAATTGCTCCTTATATTTGTGCACTATTTTCTGAGTGAGTGATTGAGTGTATCTAAATGAGCTAGGTGCCTCCTTATTTATACTATCATGTCCAAGTGACTTTTCCAGGTCCTTCTATTTCTTTATTATTATTCTCCTTGGGCCAACTTCTCTTCTAGGGTTTTCACACATCTGTTTAATGGTTCTTTTACTCCTGGAATATTTTATTCTAAGTAAAAAGGTTACACTTGGAGGTTAATACCTGCCATAGCTACTAAAACATAAACACTCAGACCAACTGCGGCTTTAACTTTTGCCACTCTAGCAACCTTGTCCTTCCTTACCACCTAAGTGTAGGTGGACATAATTCATTGGAAAATAATCACAGATATGGTGTGATCTAGGCTCTAACATTGAAAACAAGTGTTAGGAAGATTAATATATTAGATCTTTTGTTGAATGACCTTGTCCCCTACCTAGATGAGCATGAATTTATTAAGGTCCTTCTAGGGTTCACCTTAATGCAAACTCAATTTTGGGTTATAGGTTAAAGAAAAACTCAGAATCATGACAAATGAAACTCCTTAAAGGGAAATATATACACTCTAGTTCTAACCATAATTTCATTGAGAGGCTAGGATATTCAACCCAAACCAAGAAGGAAAATTAAATGACTTATCCATCGAGAAGTCATTATCTTAAACGGACCTGCAACAAACATTGAATGGGTTAATGGCTTAGTTCAACGCAAAACACAAGATAAAACTGGAAGATTGGCTATGAAATCGAAACTCAAGGCTACAAAGTTAATGGCAAGGTTGGAGAAGTGTTAGGGTCCTAACCTCCCTAAACCCCTAAGTAGATAGATTACTATGCATTTCTATTTATGGATGTCATCATTAGTAAAGAGGACCTATGTAGTAGTGTGAACACAATTTGTTATGAACATAAATATACATATAAAATAGATATCAATAACATAATAATTAAATGATAATTAATAAATAATAATTATTAATTATTAATAATGAAATGACATGTCTCAAAGGACATGTTTATTGGTTAAGGGCACCCCTGCAGGGATATATAAGTGAACCCTCATTCTCATTTGTAATCATCTTACTATTCATTCTTATATATATATATATATATATATATATATATATATATATATATATATATATATATATATATATATATATATATTTGTCTGTATGGATTTGATTACTATATTCTAGATATTTTGGATTATTTGTGCATGACGAACTTTGTTCGTCTCATTTAGTATCAGAGCCCCTTCTTGGGAATTCTGTTGATTACCGACTGTTGGCCAATAATTTTTTTCAGAGTTTCTCTAAAGTCGGGATCTTTGACCAACTCAAGCCTTTGGCCATATAAAAACTTGGAATTTAGTTGAAGATATTCCACTGCAAAATCAAAATATGTACGTAACCGGTTTATGAATAAAAGAAAAAAATAAATAAAATCAAAGTGTTTGAATATAAAATTTACATAAGAAAATTATAAAGTCGAACTATTAAATACAAAGGTGAAATCCTACTGAGGAGCATAATACTTAGTTTACCAACAATTACCAATAAGTTAGGAGGAGTAAAAGGTGCATCTACATAACTTTACGAGTAAAAGTGAAGTATATAAGTTAAAGAAGTCAAAAAGGGAATCTCAAACGAAACCTCACGTCAAAGGTCGCGATCATTCATTAAAAACAAAGTTACTAAGTTTTATTAAAAGGGTCGAGGAAAAGAGATAATATTAATATCTTATTTTAAAGGAAAATATATCATTATTAAGAGAAAGTATATTTTAGTGGGGTTGTTAAAAAAGAAAAATGATCTTTCATAAAAGTTACACAAAGTGTAAAAAAGTGACTTATTATTGAGTAATTGAAGTTAAATATGAGTATTTGAAGTTTTTAAAATAAAAGGGAAAAAGTAAAAAAAATATTTAACGGTGCCTTTAAAAAACAAAAAATTTAAGATAAATAATATATATAATATATTAAAAAAAGATTATTAAAAAAAAAAGGTATAGCAAAAAGAATATAAGAGAGAAACTATTAAGAGAAATTACAAGAAGTAAAAGAAAGACAAAAGACCAATTATTAAAAAAAAAAAAAAAACCTCATACCTTGTATATCCAAATTAATTATAGAAATGATATTATATAAATAATCTTAAGTCCATATTCAAAGTTATAAAAAGTGCATAGCTTTATATATTATTTGTGGATAAAACAGAAGTAAACGTATACACTGAGGTGATATTTTTAAAAGGGTATTTAATTAAGACACTATTAAATCGCTTAATATAAAAATACTTTTATAAAGTATAAAAAAAAGTTACTTAAAGTGGATATAAAGTATAAAAGAAGGTGTAAATGAAATATATATATATATATATATTTATTTATTTATTTATTTATTTATTAGAGAGAGGAAAGTGAAGATAAAAAGAAAAGAAGGGTGAAGAAAACTAATATATATTATTATTACATTTCAAGGTTCAAACATATAATTATATATATGGAGTTTTGTGGTGAAAAGCAAGGAAGATTCCCGTACACTTATAAAAAATATGTTGATCCCTTATTAGAAATTAATGGGGTTATTCAAGGAAAAAATATCAACGTCGCTATTTGCCCGAACGCTAGAAAAAATTACATTGATGTTGACTTGACGAACCAATTAATGGTTTTAAAACCAAATATAATTGAAAATGACATGTGTCTTTCCGATGAGAAATATGAAATTAAGAACCTACAATTATCTATTGGTGATTACAAATTCATAGGTCAATTCAATGTGGTATCAATGTATCAAGACTATGTTGATATAATTCTAGGGTCAACTTGGGTAGATACATTGGATACTCTTATTTTCAACACAAGGATAAAGTTTTTGACAATTTATTATAAGAAGAAGAAAATAACATTACAGGACATTACAATGAAGTCAATTTCATAAGCTCCATCATCAAAAGACCTGAAGGACATATCAGAGGTGATCCTTCAAGATAACTAGAAATCAATACAAAAGTTGCAAGATCGACATAAAGAATGTGACAAGATCGTCATTGAAAAAGATGAAGATATTTCCCGCCTAAGAAATCATAATCATAAACTACTTGCAAAAAACATGAAGTCCAAGGAGAAGAGGCAGTGTTTTCAAAAGTTGGAACAACAAAATCAAGGTCTCAAAGAGAAATTAACCGAAGAAAAGGAAGAAATCTCATGCTTAAAGAACCTTAATCAAAATTTACTAGAACAAATTAAAATTTTAAAGGATGAAAGAAAGGAAAATCTAGAATAAAAAAATAAAGATGACAAGTCAAAAGATAAAAAAGAACTTTTACGATTAAAACAACATAATCAGGATTTACTAACACAATTTAAAAGACTTAAGCATGATAAGAAGTCTTTACAAGAAGAGTTAGATCACAAAACATCAATAGTTGATAAAGAGACAATGAATGAACCTATGGAGCTAGAGAAGTCTTTAGATGTAAAAATCTCAAATCTGGATAAAGGAATTAATACAGATCTAGTCAACCTTAGAACTCATGTAAAGAGGTCTTCAAATGTCAAAGTTGAAAAAATCCAAGGGTATGAAGAATAATCAATTCCAAAAGTTAATCAAGAAAAATCTACAAGTATACGAAGTAAATATCAAGTTGCAAGGATGTCTTATCGACATCCTAATCACAAAAGTCGATACTTCATCCAATCAATGTATCAACAGAAACAAATAATCGCTATGTCGAAGAATATTACTTCGACTACAAGTGCAGGTCAAAATAGAAGCTATCATGGGAGTAGAAATGTATCAAGTTCTTTCCAAGAACCCTAATCCACATAAGATCGAATTAGGATGGGCAGACTCCTTTACAATTCGACAGTTATGTTCAACGCCTAGAAGATCCTATCGTCTCAGGTCCTCAACGATTACTAACTCAAAAATAAAGAATCAGGAGACAATAATTACAATCGAGAGCAAGAGATAAGTCTTCCATAAAGTATACTTTGAGGACAAATCATTTTTAAGGGGAATTCAATGTTATGAACATAAATATACATATAAAATTCATATTAATAACATAATAATTAATAAATAATTATTATTAATAATGAAATGACATGTCTCAAAGGACATGACTATTGGTTAAGGGCACCCCTGTGTGGGTATATAAGCGAGCCCTCATTCTCATTTGTAATCATATATATATATGGATTTGATTGCTATATTCAAGATATTTTGGATTATTTGTGCATGACGAACTTTGTTCGTCTCACAATTATTGTAAGAAGGTTTACTAGAATGTTCCGCCTACTAGAAAATTCATTCGCTAGAATGTTCTTAGGGGACAGAAATTATTATATAACGATGTAGAATCATTGTAAAACATGTCTTGGAGATCATTTATTATTTGAACTCTGCTCTATTGGAGGTTTCCCCCTCAAGGAGGCAAGTGAACATTGCTTCCATATCAATAAAGATACAATATTTTGGTTCATATTTTCCATTGTGTTTCCAACTCGATTTTTTCTGCAATATACTTGACTAATACCTGTAATTTCTACTTTGAATATTTTTATTTTGAACATCACAAGTGGTATCAGAGCACTTTCCTGGCACATTTTTTAAAGATTTTGTTTTTCAAGCTAGAGACGTGTTTTGGTGTTTATAAATAACATAGACATTTGTTGTTAAGTGGGTAAACATGTGGTCGAGGAAGCATACACATAGAAAATACAAGAGGTTTCACCCATTTGGAAACCTTTGTAACCCCTATTGGTATCCCTTCGAGTAGTACCACATTAGACAACACATGTATATGGAATTCACTTCTAAATACCCTTGGGTGTATCAAAAGTCTTGTAGGTGTCCTAAAACCAACCTTAGGAAATCCACCCAACCACTTGACTATTATAGTGGCAATGTGAATGACACTTGGGTTACTCTCTAATACCTCGGTAATTAATTAGTACGACTAAGTGTATAGTCAAACCTCCTTAGTTAGAGCACTGAGATATTGAGTCGAGTACTATTGTTGAACCCCACAAGTATATTAGAGAGCTATAACATAGGACATTCCCTTGTCCTTATGACCCTTGAATCCCTACTCCTTGTTTTCAGTCCAAAAAACTTCTAAAATAAGGGGTTGTGTTGAAATTTTGAACATTCAAGTCACTAGAACCCTGCTTCCTACTTCCAATTCAAGAAATTCCTATATCTTCAATATTCAAAATTTGAACATTTTTTCAGTGCAATGCTCTTCATATGGAAGTATATCTCTACAGGAGTAAAAAAAAAAGAGTATAAAAGTGGTCCCATCGATACCCTTATTTGACACCTATCTCAATAGACTCTTTTTTTTCATGTTAATCGAAGTGGTCCCCCTATTCCATAATCCTTTTCTTATGTGAACCCACTCACCCCATTATCAATTTCCTATCTCAACAGCTCCAGAAAGCTGCACTTATCACATTTGTACAACTCTCCAATAAAAAAAATTGTGTGGACCCGCTGGCCCCATTACACTACACCCATACCCTTAGCCCCACCCTCCAATCACCTTTTTTCTTGTGCACCCCATCCAGATATAAACTTGAAATCGATATTAAAACAACAATGTTGCTAACTTGGAAAATATATGTGACAACTTGCAAACCAAATTTGCACAAGCTCAAGCTGTTACAAATCAAAACTTTGTTATAGTTAGTGACAAGCTTGCTATAGTTAATGAAAAGCTCACCAAATTGTACAAAGTACCTAACCAATTGTATGATTTTTTTGCTAAATTCACGACCACTCATCTAGAAATATCCCTTCCCCCAAGAGAGAGTTGAATCATCCCATTCCATGGGGTTTCACTCTAACACTTTTGTTCATGATTTTCTCCTTCCTAATGTGGATGTGAATAAATTTGATGGCTTTGACCCCACTAATTGGGTCACTCAAATGGAACACTATTTTTCACTACATGGCATCAATAATGACTTAATGAAACTTTGTGTCAGTGTATTGTATTTAGACCTTGTTATCCCCATTTTGTGGGATTACTATCGATATGATATCTCAAATCCCTCGGGTTGTAGATATGGAGTGTCGAGAGACCACATAACTAGCAATGTCCACTTGCACATACATAAGCTCGCTCTATCACCACATTCTGATCCATTATCAACGCATCCACCACACGAGCTAGCTTCTGGAAGAAATTTGGGTCTTTCTCCATGCGGTACAAGTCAAGTATTGTGATAGGTAATCACCCTAATATTTGAGACATTTAAACATGTTGTATTTAAGATGTTTTTTATTATAGAATGCATGCTTGGACATTATCCTTTTGACCCTGTTTCACCTTAGTGAGTGTCATAGATTTCCTAGTAAGTGGCCAACCTTTGAAGAAGGTTTGTGACTAGGGGTCCCTTGAGGGGTTTTCATACCATCCTCGACCATACTAACCACTTTCCGCTCATTACGTTCTTGTCATATTTCCCTCCTCTAGGCCCTTTGACTTTAGTGACCCAAGAAGGGCATGTACCCCATTTCATGGGAAGAAGGGGCTGAAGGCCCAGAGGGATGATTGCTGAAAAAATATAAGAGCCTAAAATAAAACTTCTATATGCTCGCTCGGTCAGGTCTTGAGAACGATGAACTACTTCTCTTAAAATAATTGAAGACCTACACAATATCAAACACACAATAAATATCATGCTTGAATGTGTCAGACAGTTGGCTTAGGTTGATGGATAGTTGGTATGTATTGTTGGTTTTCATTGATGTCAACTATTGGAGACTGATATTGTAGATTTATGTCAACCCTTAGTGATTGATGTCAACCCTTGGAGAAAGTCTGGTAGTGAATTTCGGTAGCACAAAGGTTTGGGTAATGGACCCAAGGTTGTTTCATGTATAATGGTATGAGTTTTAATATATTTGAAGGTAAGACTATTTTAGATGGATAGTACATGTCATTCCATTTCTGGTGGTATGTGGAACGTCACATAACTCATCACGGTTAGAGAATTATAGCCATGAGAAGTTGGAGAACTCGGGTTTGGGTAATGGAACCAAGTTTGTTTGATGGATAATGCTATGAGTTTTGATATATTTGAAGGCAAGACTATTCTAGATGGATAGTACATGTCATGCCATTTCTGGTGGTATGTGAAACGTCACATAATTCCTCACAGTTTGAGAGTTATAGCCTTACGAAGTTGGAGGACCCTCATATGTTGGCTTGAAACCCCAAAAGGTCAAAGAAGTCAAAGAGCTTGCAAAGAAGAAATTATTATTTAAATGATAAAATAAAGTGACAAAGTCAAGAAGGATTATTTAAATAATAAAGTGAAGTGACAAAATCAAAGAAGATCATTTAAATGATAAAGTGAGGTGACAAAGTCAAGGAGGAATATTTAAATGATAAAGTAATGGAGAAATTTCTAATTATGGAAAGTGGTTAACCCTAAAAATGAGGAAAATAGGTTAAGTGACATAGAAGATGCTTTTAAGGAAGATATTTGGAGAGTATAAATAAGAGGCAAGGCTCTCTCATTTGATATCACACTTGAGCATATTGAATATCTATAGGTCACTGAGGTAACCAAAGGATATCTAAGCTGGATTTTAGAGGGAAGGTGAAGAAAATAAGGCCGAAATTCAAGGGAGGATAAATTCTTTTGATGATGCTTTCTAAGGTATGTTATTTACAGGTCATCTCACCATTTTCGCAATAATTTTTTTTCTAGACTGATTCAGATCGTGAAATTGATAGGTCATTGAGGAAACATATCCAAGTATCTTTGGTAAAAAATTTACCTTGTGGGCCGTTGTATTTTTAGAGTTACACTCCGTGGAAAATAGGGTTTGTGGCTAGTCCTAAAACTAGTGTAAATTAGGTGTTTCGGGTAAAAACGTCATAACTTCTTCATAACATATCCAAATTCAGTAGTACCAAATGTGTTGGTTAGAGTATAGTCTGTAGTATGTTGTGTAACATTTTTATATCGATTCAACAAATATTTCGTACAAGGAACGCTCTACAAGGTCGCTCTCTAGAATAATCCAGAATTCAACAAGATATGTCATTTTTTCTATAAATCCTTTTCTGAGAGGTTCCAAGTAGTGACACTTGAAGGAATTGCATAAAACACACTGAAGAACATTTTGTATCATTTTCAAAGATTTATTCATTACAAGTACATAGTTATGATTATTTCAAGTCAGGGTTGTTGACTAATCCAAAACTAGTCATGTGAGACTAAAGTAAAGTTTGATGAAAATGCTAGTCTCTTGTTGTTAAAGTTAAGGAAGGTTTGCATGTATGTGATCATATACACCAGTTCTATTACAGAGTTACAAATATATTTGGATGATGAAATTGATGAGGGATTTTGGTTAAGGTACATGTTGGGTACATGGTTGAGACAAGTAGACACATACATGAGGTGTATAGTTGATGATGTTGGTACATCTTGATGAGTCATTGTAGATGAGTAGTTGATACATGATTGGTACATACTTGGTACATGGTTGGAGGCACTTGTTAGTAGTATTATTGACACATGGTTTATGGATGATGTAGCATACTTGTATTGGTATATTATTAGAAACACATATTGATCTTGGTGATGATTATGAGTTGGTGTGTTATGGTTGCTTGATGCACATCTTTGAGAGTTGTCTTGGTGAGTAGATCTGATTTGGTTGATAATATTGATGAGAGAGGTTGTTGTGATAGGTTGTTTGGACAGGTTGTTGTGACATGTTATTTGTACATCTTTGGTGCATGGTTGATGCACTTGTTCATGGTACAGGTTTGGTGCATGGTTGATGCACTTGTTCATGGTACAGGTTTTGTACAGGTTGGTGCATGGTTGATGCACTTGTTTATGGTACATGTTGATTTCAGGTTGAGGTACAGGTTGGTGCATGGTTGATGCACTTGTTTATGGTACATGATGATTACAGGTTGATTAGTACAGGTTTACAGCAGTATATCTCACAGTGATAGTGTGACAGTGGTTTCATCATTCTACTTATACGTCATGGCAGTTGGATGGGGCAAGGACATGTGGTTGTAGCCGGAGAACATAGGTGGTTTTAGCCTCCTTCTGGTTGTAGCCAGAGAATAGGGGAGTTGGAGCTTCCCTCGGGTTGTTGCCTAAGAAACAAGGGGGTTGGAGCCTCCTTCCAGTTGCAGCTGGAAAACAAAGGAAGTTGGTGCTTCCAATGAATGTAATTCTTCAAGACATATAAGAAAAAGAATTATGTAGTTTTCTCCCGCTCTGGGTTTCCACGTAAAACACTGGTGTACTGTGTATGTGTATGATTGTTCATTTGTTCATTGCTTATTTGCTCTGCAGTTATTGGATGATAATGCTACATTGATATAACACTTGGATTATATGGTTAAAAGGGATTAAATTTCTCTATTACTGATTCACCCCCCCTCTCAGTAATCCAACAGAATGAAAGAATAACACAAGTGCATTACAACGCTTTATATGGTTACCCCTATGGCACTTTGTGGACCTATTTTTTACTTCCCCCCAAGATAATCGATTTAGTATCGGGAGTGCACATGTGTTTGGATCATTGATTAATTAATAAATGGAAATAAATGGGGTTGGAAAGAGGTTGCATTAAGGAAGAAGGTGAAACACACCCCCTAGAAAGGCACCCATAAAAGAGATAATACAAGCCATTGTATGTCATGAAACTCATTGACCTATGAATTCTAAACCCCTATCCACCTCATCATCCACTACATAACCTTGAAAGGCCATCCTTGGGAACATCTGCTACTTGAGGGTTTTTGTCTACCCAATAGGACTTTTAGGACACCCCTCCCATACCTAAACTTGGTCAATTGTATAGGGTCTTGGAGAATTTGTTTGATTTGATGAGGTAGTTTTGATGCACATGTTTAGGTGCCTTGATTATAAGATGTGGTTTAACATTTCATGATATCTTTGACTTTAGATCTTTGGTGATCCATATGGATCTTAGTGGCCATCCACCTCTTCCACTGAATCACCATTTTGAGCCTTTGTTTTGATAAACCGTGATATTCACCCTTTTGATGGGGAATGGAATGTAATGTCATATTCATTTGTTAATTACATACATCATTTAATGATTTCCTAGTGGTATTATGTACATGCCTACAATATAGCATTAATGCACCAAATCCCATTAGAACTCCACAGTTAAGCACGCTCAAGCTAGAGTAGTATTGGGATGGGTGATCGCCCGGGAAATCCTAGTGTTTTACATGCCTATGGTATTTTATAAACTTAGTCCAATTTATCCCACATGCATCATGGGAATTGTTCTCCTCTCACTCTCTCATATATAATTGAGGTGAAGGATGCCCTTTAAGCATGTAATGGAGTGTGATGTAAAGCTTCTTGTGAACGAAGCGTAGCCAACATCTCTTTCGTTTTAGAGATAAGCTACCCCATTTTTCCAGTTTGTGTTCTACAATGTTTTTTTATCTTATTCAGTAATAGAAGTTGGGTTTCACTGTATTTTTGTGTTCTCTTCTAAATTTTTGTGTATTTCATTGTTATATCTCGGTTATATTTCTGCCTTCATGTCATTCTCAAAATAATCCGGATCGGTGGTATCAGAGCAGGTCCCCGACGAGGTCAGGGTATAGAGATTTGGGTCTCGATCTAGTTTCGCTTGAGGACAACCACTCTCGCTAGCCCAAGCAACCTGCCATGGAGGAAGAAAAGAGAGATGACAGAGCAGGAGATCCTTATAAATTTGAATATTTTTACAAAAATATCGCCAAACATTTATAGTTGGCATATGAAGGATTAGTAAGATTCGCCAAGGTTTCTACATTTTAAAACAAATTTCCATCCTTAAAATCATCCCTGCCTTCAAGGTGCAAATCAATTTTGATATCCCTTTATTTGAAGGCCAGATAGATGCAGATGCTCTAGAAAAATGGTTGAATCTACTAGAAGGTTATTATTTTGTCCAAAAATTTTCCGACATTGAAAAGATCACCTTCGCACTCCTTAAAGCCCTTCCCCATGTCAGATCTTGGTGGGAAGGTTACTGGTGTTGTAGGAAAATCTCCCTGCGGACAGGTAGATCTCCTCAAAGAGCTAGACTCTCAACTAAGACAGAAAGTGCTTATCATCGTCACTGACTTCCTTTTAGATCTAGGTGGACTAATGTGTGAGAAGGAAGGAGAAGAGGAGTACCTTTAATCGTCGTTTGTCCCTACACGCTCTGAATTGAGCTCCAATCTTTCGCTCCTCAAGGAATCATGTAGACAAACAAAGTACGACCACTTCCTACTCTATCAAGGTTAGCCCTGAATAGATCTATCTACTAAAGAGACAAATTCATGTGAGATTGAACACGAATTAGAAAGAAACAGGCCAAGCAAATCATATTAATGAGGACAAAACATTACTTACAACAGTAGATGGATTGTAGTAGTTTTGCCAAGTCCTCCTTATCTATCCCTTGCTCAAAATATCCACGATCTGAATGAAGATAGCTTCACCAATTGCTCCCTATGATATCATAGGTCTCTTGCTTCCAAAATATCTCTGTTCCAGCACCACTTATGAGATCATAAGTCTAGTGTAATTCTCCATTTCCATCCCCCTTTCACCATGAGAAAGCTTGCTTATATAGCCTTGGAGAGGCTTTAACCACTTGAGATATCCTTGGCGAAGTTGAGGATTTACCTCCTTCAGTTGAGGATATCCCCTAAGATCATAGATGGACTAGGGATTTGAGCTCAACTGCCTTCTAAGAATGAAACGATCCTCCCCCCATTCATCTCAACCACTTAACCACTGCCCAGATTAGACAGTGTTCCCTCAAAAGGGCCATCAGAGAATTGTAGCGCTCCCTACTAGGCTTAAGGGGGGCGCCAGTGCTCCAAAGATCTATAGAGCTCCCTTAAAAGGGCCAAGGAAGCTTTATAACGCTCCCTAGCAGTGTGAGGGGGGGCGCCAGCACTCCTAGAAGAGGTATAGGGGAGCGCTTCCCTCCCAAAACCTAGTTTTTTCAGTGTTTTTAGATGGCAAAAGGTTCATGACTTCAGCTAAGCATTCCTCCTCTTCCAAATCAAGTGTTTGAGGTGTTTTAAGTGTCCTTCTTGATGTCGTTATAGGCACGACATAGGCATCATAACAATATGCTTTCTTTGACACTTGCAACACTTGGGAGCGAAATGCGACACTTACGATGACGACACTTGCGACACTATCGAAGTGAGTAAATTTGATGTGTAACAGATTGCCCCCCAAAGTATGAAGTTAGAAGATGAGAAGTGATAACTAAAATGCTTTGTAGACTTTCAAGTAAGGGTATAGACGCAGAGAACCTGAAAAAAGTTGCACACAAACATCCAACAAATATTATGACATGTTTCAACACCCAGGGCAAGCATACCTATGCTTGGGTGATCAAGACTTGCAAGATATGGCCGCCATAAAATACATTGTGGATCCATAATTGTATTGACAAAAGGTATAGCCACCGAAAATACATTGTGGATCTATACTCTTATGACCTGAACTGATCGTAGCCACGAAGAATACACAGTGGATCTACGAAATGACAAGACATAGCCACGACCAATACAAAGTGGATCTATGTAACAATATAGGTGTCATTATTCAAGAGAAACTCTGTCGCAACCTGGGAAAAGTACATATCAGAGTGATCATTTAACCCAGGGTCTTCTTACCGATCCTGATGTAGTACGAATCTAACCATGTGAATAGATGTCCTAATGTTGAACATGGCAGAAACCACTTGATTACCGGTCAATGATGTAAACCGTTAACAAGCGCGAGGGAGATCACCATTAATGTCAATGATTCCCAATGTACCCTAGTACATTCCAACGAATGTGAATGGATGAGCTGAAGTCGAACATCCGTGGAATCATCCGATCAGAGGTCAATGATGTAAACCCACTGTCGAACGTGAGGAGGCCTGCCATTGAGGCATGCAGGTCCCAAAGTACTAACTAGTTTCTAAGTCTAGTTCCCGGATAATGTGTTGAAGTCGACATGAATAGACTCGTCGAGGGAGGGCCTTGATGTATCCCCCATCAATGACACGAAACAGACACAGAGATGTAATTGGTAGATCAAATGAACATGGCTGACTCTCGAGGTGGATACTTCCCTTGAACACTGAGGCACAACAACAGAAACATGACATGGACCAAAACTTGATGATGCAGTGGATGTTGTGACTTACGTCAGGTGACCCAAAGGAGTGAAAGAAACTCAAAGGATTGGCTCAGTGTAGAGGTTCAACGGATTAAGATGCGTGCAAAAAACAAAGTGTCGTGTTCAAGGGTGACTCTAAGAGTTACTTGGTAATGTTCTCAAAAAACTGCTTGGCTTGCTTCTTCCAATTTTTCCCCCATCCGGATAGACGAGTACCTCTTTTTAATTTAACGAGCTCGAGGAGGGTAACACATGCTCGATAAAACTCACCTTCGGTAAGTTCCTCTTCCTTTGTTTAACGAACTGGAAGAAGTAAGGGTTCGGTCCCGTATGGGCCTGCTGATGTTTGCTTTAACGAGTCCAAAGACAGAAAACTCGAAGGTTTTTCATGATTATAGAGTCTGGAAAAACACTTAAAAGAGGACTCTCTCAGTTCTTTTTCGTAAAGTAGTCTGACGAGACCGAAAAAGAGATAAACTATCGCTCAACAAACGTTTTCTTCAAATACTTTAACGAGCATGAAAAGAACAAGGTCGCTCGGTAATATTTTCATGTTTAGAGAGTCTGAAAAGAACTTAAAGCTAACTCCAAGGTTGTCCTTTTTCATAATGTTAGTCTCGCGAGGCTGAAAAAGAGATGAATTATCACTCGAAAGACGCCCTTTCAAACCTTTTAACGAATGGGAAAGGAAGCAAGATCATTCGGCAATCTTTTCATGTTTAGAGAGTCTGAAAAGAGCTTAAAGAAGACTCCCGGGGGTTCCTTTTTTGTGTATCCATACAGGTCCGAAAAAGAGATAAAAGTCTACCCGGATACATTCTCATGTATTTTTGAGCACGAGAAATAACAAAGACTGAGCTCGGTATGCCCCCAGCTTGAAAGCTAGTGGCTTAACTCCATAATGAGCATCAAAGGTTGGAGACATGCCCCCCAAGCTTCAATTCATTCACTGACTTTGAGGTTGTCACCAATTTCTGTGCTAGATGGAGAAAAAGGATACAGGTGGATGAACTAAAGGTTCAAAACGAGACCTAACGAAAGACTCGACTCGACATCTACGAGATCTGACGAAAGACTCAACTTGAAGGGAAAGGCAATTGTTTCATTTCTTAACGAGCTTGACACATAACAAGAACTATGCTCAAGGTTCCAGGTTAGATCCCCAGATTGTTGTTTCATTTTTTAACGAGCTTGCTACAGAGAGGAAAACTATGCTCAAAGCCTCTGTTTCATTTTTTAACGAGCTTGCCACAGAGAAGAAAAACTATGCTCGTGGCTTTTTCTTGATCATGGCTTCCAAGAGGATAATGCTCTGGAAGGACACCATGTCAAGGGACAAAACTCGGTCATGGCTTCCAAGAGATCTTCATTGGATGGAAGAGAATCACCCTGGAAGGAACACACGTCGAGGGTCTTGGCAGGGGTAAGGAGATTAGGCTCCAATAGCCCTACCGAAGAGATCACCATGTCAACTACCGGATCCAACTCATCGAAATTTGAAGTCATGGGAGACAACACCACATAATTGACATGTGGCGGGGGCGATACTGTTGTCATATAAGAACCACTTAGGGAGGTTGTTGAGTCCATTTTTGTGCTTTCACAAACCATACTTTTTGCCTCTTTATTTTCCATTTTCCTTCATTTTTCTCCACATTTCTCATAAAATAGCCTATCCAAGGTAAATTTGTCATCCTCTAACTTCAGAATTGAATTTTCTA
>ML784299.1:374838-422190 GCA_009831015.1 Picea engelmannii | reverse complement strand
AATAAGTCTTTGGGTTATCTCCATAAAAGATAAAAACTATCTCTAAAATCCATATACTTTGGACATGCCTCTAAGTCTTACAAACACCGGATTGATAATAAATGCACTCTGATTTACTTAGGTAGATCTTGAGCTCAACAGAGGTAACCCAGTCAGGGCTGATGAATGAAAGTTGATCAATAGTCACAATTATTCCATCGTGAGGGAAAGATATCACGCGGAAAAGAGTGGATACAATAGCTTTCATGGCATAGACATAATCCCACCCAAGGAGTAAAGCGAAATCCAAGGGGTCTCGGACTACCATGACATCAATAAAGACAGTTTTCCCTCCCAAAGTTACAGGAAACTGAGGAAGGATCCCTAAAGGTTGACTGGTTCTTCTGTTAAAAGCCAACAGATTCTATGTAACCGGTGCAAGCTGAGGACAACCCAAAGCATGCCAAGCAACAGAGGACAAAATACTAACGGACACACCTTCATCTATCAGCGTTTGAGGAACATCCCGACCACAAACTTGTATTGTAATCTGAAAAGGAATGTGAGAGGGAAGACGAGGTCTAGTTAGCGCACCCCAATCAAAAAGGAGGGTCTAATTACTTGGAGGGGGTTTCGCAGGAGAACGAGGAATGCCCCCCAGCACGGTAGAGTCGGTATTAACGAGAAAAACGTGGGCAGTATCGGGTTTACTCTCTAAAGGGAGAGTAGGATCAGCCAATGGTGGACTTGGATTGACCGCTTTGGCACTCTTCAGAGGAAGAGTGGAATTGATTGAGGATGTAACCAGAGACACCACTTTGGAACTCTTCGGATGAAGGGTGGGACTAACCGAGGAAAGGACCGGATCAGCCACTTTGGCACTTGTCAAAGGAGGAGTGGGATCGACCGGTGATAGAACCGGATCGACCACTTGGGTTTCATTCTCCAAGGGAAGAATCGGGTCGACGGGTGGAAACGGATCGACCGCTTTGGTGTCACTCTCTAACGGGAGAGTGGGATCGACCGAGGATGGAAACAAATCGACCACTTGGGTTACACTCTTTTGATGAAGAGCGGGGTTGATCGATGACGGAACTGGATCAGCTACTTGGGTTTGTGGTTCAATCGAGGAGGAAACTAGATTGACCACCTGATCAACCGAACTGACCGAGGATGGAACCGGATTGACCAGTCCATCGACTAACGATGGGTTGGGAGAAATCTTATGATAACCTTTTGGAATTTGAAGTTTTTCCGAAAGAGAAGAAGCCTCGTGCATACGAGGACAAAGGTGAGAATAATGATCACCTTTACATAACATGCAAGGGAACTTGACAGTTTTCTTCTTCTTACCAACCTTAACATCACTAGTTGACGGGGTATCATCGGCATGAATGACAGAGGCCGATGACGTGGAGGACCACATCTCTAAGACCTGGGTAAGACCGGGGCAATCCCTCAGAAAGTGGTCACCCTTACAAAGGCTGCAAGGGAATTTGGGTTTTGGATTTTTTATTTTAATCTTGTTGATTTCATCAACACTCCCAGTAATATCAACAGTAACTGGTTGCTTGGATCAGACATCAGATGTTGTTGGGGTCTTGGTCCTTTTCGGACTCTTCTTCTTCTTCTCTTTCCATTTCTTCTTCTTCTGATCAACCTGATTACTTGCTTTAGAGCTTTCACTAGGCGAAGAAGGAGAAATGGAAGGAGACTTAATGGGCGAAGAAGGAAAAAATTCGACGTGAGGTTGATGTGTGGGTGGTGTATTGACATCTAAAGTATTACATGCAACTGAAACATTGGGAGGATTCGGGATCACCGGAGTGGGGAACAACCAAGCTGGTAATCCAATAGTGAGTCCTGGAAGACTCAGTGTGGCAACATATGGAGGACCAAAGTTTCCAAACGAAGGAAAAGTATAAGGTTCCCCAGGAGAAGGGGTTCCTCCATTGGTACTCCCAGGATTCGATGCCATCAATACTGACTCGACCTAAGGTCCACTAAGTAAAACAAACAACACACGCTATGAATCTGAGAAGCAATCAATCAAACAAAACTTCCTACGATGAAACCACTAGTTGGTGATGAAATCCAACGTCGTGAGATCAAAATAGGAAGGGTCGAGGAAAGAGCGGGTGGATTAGTTACGTTGGCGACCTGCTTAACGGACTTACACCTTGGTGCAAGCTTCCACGTAGTAATTGTGGATTTACCCTCCAAGGAGCCTGAGTGAGTTTGACCAACGTCTGTTCCAGGTACAGTGAGAGTTCCCTTCACCGTCACCTTGTGTGAGACCCTAAATATTGTGGCTACTAAGCTCACCAATTCGTAGTCAACCCCTGGGTGGGTGCAGTCGACAGTCCAATCGGAACGTATGGGCAGGATAACAAGTCTGAAATCAACCTAAAGGCTCCCACACATAATCGTGGGTATACCTCTAAGCGACCCCTAGTATACGATCCGACCACTACAAATAGTTGAACCACGGAGGGATAATCTCCGTAACTCACCCGAATGCGACCTCGTGCGTAACCCCTGTGTGCCTGGTCCCAGCAAGATAATACGACAATTGGATTTTACTCTCCCTACCGCAAGACACTAATTTTGTCTGATAGCTTTGGAAAGTTATCCTTTCAACCTATTCCAAAGCCCTACACCTTAAACTAATGTAGGTTTTCTAACAAAGATGTAAAAAAGTCTGATAAATTTTAGTTAAGCGTTGATTTTAATGGTTGTTGTTTACTCAGAGGGTGTACGAAAGTGAAACTGATGGAATGATGACTCAATTCCCAAAAATATGCATGAAATATGATAAGCAATCGTTTMTTTTCAATGAAGACCTATTTAAGGGAAAGAGGAAGAGTCGTTTTCACTATCAAACACTTGATAAGGAATTCCCTCAATCAAATATGTTCTCAATCAAATCCAATATGATGCTGCAACATTTCAGAAATGCAAACTAATATGCAAACTAATCATTAAGATGTATTTTTGTCGTTTTCATGCGAATGATGATCAATTCAATGAAACACTTGTCCTACCAACTACCCTTTCAGATCAAGGAGATTCGGACAAGAAAACGCAGATTTCGCACAAACAACACACCCTTTTTTGTGATCAAACAAGAGAAAGAAAACCAAAAACGCAAAAGGAAGGAGAAAGAGATTGGATCATATGACCTCAAAGAACCAAATGAGAAGAGTCACAGACTTATGATGTCCTTCACTAGAGTTCTCGCTCAGTCGGATAGGAGAGAAGAAAGTAGCGGATCGATTTCAAGCTCTCAACAGCAAAAACTCAAAAAGAATGAAGAAGGGCATAAAATATGAGCAAAAAGGTGTTTACTTCTTAGGAGGAAGCATGTCAAAGGTCAAATGAAGAATCATTGAATCACAAGGCAGCTCAGCAAGTGACAAAACAGGGTTTGAACCTCCAAAAATTGGAATTTTTTGAAGAAATTTTGGGCAAAAAGGGATGGCGCTCTGGTATAAGTGCCACTAAAGTGTTATAAATCTCTGTCCAACAGCTTAAGGGAGCGTTGGTGCTCTGTTAACATGAGCATGGGGGCGCCAGGCTCAAAAACCTCATAAAAATGTCAAAAAAACCCAAAACTTCAATCAAATTTTGACAATCAGGTTGAGTGTGATGGGGTAAAGAATCAATCAGCAATTGCAATCATATATGAAGGGGTGAACAAGGTCGGAAAACAACCAAAGGGAAAGACAAGGTCTATGAGGAAGATCAAAACTAAAAGTTTTATTCGATCCCCAATGGAGTCGCCAGTTTCTGTTGTAGGAAAATCTCCCTGCGGACAGGTAGATCTCCTCAAAGAGCTAGACTCTTAACTCTAAGAAAGAAAGTGATTATCATGGTCACTGACTTCCTTTTATATCTAGGTGGACTAGTGTGTGAGAAGGAAGGAGAAGAGGAGTACCTTTAATCGACGTTTGTCCCTGCACGCTCCGAGTTGAGCTCCAATCTTTCGCTCCTCGATGAATCCTGTAGACAAACAAAGTACGACCACTTCCTACTCTATCAAGGTTAGCCCTAAATAGATCTATCTAATAAAGAGACAAATTCATGTGAGTTTGAACATGAATTAGAAAGAAACAAGCCAAGCAAATCATATTAATGAGGACAAAACAATGCTTACAGTAGTAGATGGATTGCAACAGTTCTGCCAAGTCCTCCTTGTCGATCCCTTACTCAAAAGATCCACGATCTGAATGAAGATAGCTTCACCAATTTCTCCTTATGATATCATAGTTCTCTTGCTTCCAAAATATCTCTGTTCCAGCACCACTTATGAGATCATAAGTCTGGTTTAATTCTCCATTTCCATCCCCCTTTCACCATGAGAAAGCTTGCTTATATAGCCTTGGAGAGGCTTTAACCACTTGAGATATCCTTTGGGAAGTTGAGTATTTACCTCCTTCAATTGAGGATCTCCCCTAAGATCATAGATGGACTAGGGATTCGAGCTCAACTACCTTCTAAGAATGAAAATATCCTCCCCCCATTCATCTCAACCACTTAACCACTACCGAGATTAGACAACGCTCCCTCAAAAGGGCCATCATAGCATTGTAGCGCTCCCTACTAGGCTTAAGGGGGGCGCTAGCACTCCAAATATCTATAGCGCTCCCTTAAAGGGGCCAAGGAAGCTTTATAACGCTCCCTAGCAATGTGAGGGGGGGCGCCAGCACTCC
The DNA here is from genome assembly GCA_009831015.1 of Picea engelmannii. Lineage (NCBI taxonomy): Eukaryota > Viridiplantae > Streptophyta > Pinopsida > Pinales > Pinaceae > Picea > Picea engelmannii. The sequence goes on along the minus strand of ML784299.1, from coordinate 417,499 downwards.
CAGAAGAGGTATAGGGGAGCGCTTCCCTCCAAAAACCTAGTTTTTTCAGTGTTTTCAGATGGCAAAAGGTTCATGACTTCAGCTAAGCATTCCTCCTCTTCCAAATCAAGTGTTTGAGGTGTTTTAAGTGTCCTTATTGATGTCGTTATAGGCACGACATAGGCATCATAACAGTATGCTTTCTTTGACACTTGCGACACTTGAGAGCGAAATGTGACACTTGCAACACTTACGATGACGACACTTGCGACACTATCGAAGTGAGTAAATTTGATGTGTAACAACTGGCAGAGGTACACCAAGGATGAAGCTACACTATTTGTGAGAGAAACCACTTGGGCGGCCTTTGTAGATGCCCTAAAGGAGGATTTCTACGCTATTGAAAACTATGATGACCAATACATGAGATGGACAACTCTGCATCAGAAAAGAGACCAGACGATGTTGGAGTACACCAACATATTTCATACCTTGCACTCAAATATGGGTATCAAAGACTACGAGCGACACCTAGTTTTGAAGTACTGCATTGGTCTACATAGGTACATCCAAACAGAGATGGATTTCTTCGACATCTCCTCACTGGGAGTTTCTTATCGATATGTAGTAAAAATTGAGCAGAAATTCAAGCAGTAGAGTAAGTGGGAGAAGCATGGACAAAGAAAGGAAGGCCAACCTCAAGAGAGTCAGTCCCAGATGCAGGCAAAGAAGGGTAACGAAAATTCTAATAAAGACACCAGAAAGTGGTGTGAGTTCCACAACAACCCTTGGCACAACACTGATGAATGTCGCTCAATACACTCTTTGGTGGCCAAGCTCAAAGACAAAGAGTCGAAACCCGACTTGGACCTTGATTCAGAAAATAATAAAAGGAGACAGATCATTAATGGAGAACCCACTACTACTGTCGCAACTACAACAATCCAACCAGAATAGGATCCTGAGGAGGGGGGGTGACTCTTCCATTCACAAATGTGGGTGAAGGGGACCCCACTGCATTTTAGTGTTGATAGTGGAAGCCAAAAGAACATCATCTCAATGGAGTTTGTCAAGCAGTTGGATTTTCCAACAACACCACACCCGCAACCATACAACATCGGGTGGCTTCACCAGGGTCAATATCTTTGTGTCAGCCAACAGTGTCGCCTGTCCTACGACATCAATCCCTTCAAGGATGAGGTATTGTGTGATGTTTCCCCATTGAAATTATGTGATGTTCTATTAGGACAACCATATATGTGGAGGCATCATGTTGTTTATGAGTCTCAACCCCGTAGCTTCATTGTTACTCTAGGGGGTTAGCTATATCGGATACCAAAGGTAGTTCTGACTATTGTCCCACCAAAACAATGCCACAAAGTAATCTCTCATACTGCAAATTTTAGCCTCTTCACAATCTGATTAGAAGGTGAATATAAGGACACTATAATCACTGCAGCCTCAACCCAAGACCTTTCTATCTAGTAGAATCAGATCAACAATATTGTAGACAAGTACCAAGATGTTTTTGTTGCACCTAAGGGGGTGCCTCCACACTGCCCAGTCAAGAAAGCTTATAACAAAACCCTTCATACTCTTCATGTTGCATATTCACCAATAGAGTCCTCCCACACTCGGGTAGATCATGCATCTAGATTGGTTGAACAGATCCAACACCTCCAACAACAAGTTCATGACATCCTTCAACAAGCTAAGCAATACAACTTCTTCAGCAAGGCAAGCAACGCACCAAGCTTTAGATTTAGCAAAAGTCTCCCCCTCTCCCAAGGGAACTTGACACAATGTGGGCCATTGCTTCCTAAGGGGGGAGGAATGATCCAGATGGATCTTAGTGGCCATCCACCTCTTCCACTAAATCACCATTTTGAGCCTTTGGTTTTGATAAACCATGATATTCACCCTTTTGATGGGGAATGGAATGGAATGTCATCTTCATTTGTTAATTACAAACAACATTTAATGATTTCCTAGTGGTCTTATGTACATGCCTAAAGCATAGCATTAATGCACTGGATCCCATTAGAACTATGCAGTTAAGCACGCTCAGGCTAGACTAGTACTGGGATGGGTGACTGCCCGAAAAGTCCTAGTGTTTTCCATGCCTATGACATTTTATAAACTTAGTCCAATTTATCCCACATGCATCATGGGAATTGTTCTCCTCTCACTCTCTCATATATAATTGAGGTGAAGGAAGACCTTTAAGCATGCAATGGAGTGTGATGTAAATCTTCTTGTGAATGAAGCGTAGCCAACATCTCTTTCTTTTTAGAGATAAGCTACCCCATTTTTTCAGTTTGTGTTCTACAGTGTTTTTCTATCTTATTCAGTAATAGAAGTTGGGTTTCACTGTATTTATGTGTTCTCTTCTATATTTTTATTTATTTCATTGTTATATCTCGGTTATATTTTTTCCTTCATGTCATTCTCAAAATAATCTGGATCATTTGGAGGGCGTACCCTTTTGTTTTGCAGGACCTTGCTTGGTGGCCAGTTTTGGGAGAACAAGCCTAGCTTGGGATTCCATGGGGAAAGAAGCCCATAGGTTAGATGTCGTAGGCCCACACACTGGATCACAGAGACATGCCTTTGGAGGCATACATGGCATCATGGAGGATCTTACCCAACCCCTATTATCCAAACGACTTTCCTAGGAGAGGTAAAACATCACTTTTTAAGGCTTGACATCATACTTGAGGGGGTTTGGTGGTGATGGAGTTATTGCACATTGACACTAGGCATGATTTGACTGGAGGAGACATGGATTGACTCTAGCACATAAAGAGGAGGCTCAAGGAGCCCCAACAACCTCTTTCTTCTTCTCCAATGACTTGGAAAATTGTCAAAACATCCCCTAAAGGGGTGATGTCATCTTACTTTTATCGTTTCTAATGTGTTAAAGTGAAAATTAAATATCAAGGGATAATATAAAGGTTTTTGACCCCGTATCTTATGTTTTACCCTTGCTAAGTGGTCAAACTATGTTTTATACCTTTTGTATAAATAGAGATCATGTGAATCTCATTTTATGACATAACTCTCCCATTGTGAGAGGTACTTGGCTGAAATTTTCGCTATTCTTGGGAATTATGGTGTTTCTCTCTTATGAAAATGTTTTATTGTGTTATATTTTGGTGAATGGATGAGGAGGAGTGATGTGCACCTCTTGGATGCTTGTTCTCTTGATCTTGAATGGTGAATTTGCTTGGTGAAACCAGGGTTTGATCTCTCTCTCTTGGAATTGGTAAGGAAAAATATGCATTGTTAGTTATTTATTATTATTTCTTTGTTATAGTTGTTTGAAACCATAGAATGACATTGTTGGATACACCCTCCATTAAGCTTCATCTAATTTGCTAAAGTTTACAAGTTATTTTGCAAGGTTTGCTAGGAGAAATACAAGTGTGTATACCCTCTTATATTTACCCTAAGTTTGATTAGCATACCCTAGGAAGTAAAATGGCTTACACACCTATGATATTTATTGATATAACTATTTATTATAAGGCCCCATTTACCCTATTTTAAAGGCACTAGTCTGAATATTTTGCATTGGAGAAATAAAATAGTGCATTGGGAAACGTGAATTTTTGTCATTACAACTTTTTGCAATTTGGGTTTTGTTCCTTGTGCCTAGAACAACTATTAGCCACTAAAGGGGTATTTCCTAATGATGTTATAAAATTTCATCTTTAGCCATAGCTGAAAAAACCCTAACACTCTTTCACTTATAACTTTCTTTTCAACCATCAAAATTAGCTAAGAGTTTGCCACTTTTATCTACTTAGTCTAGCGCAACTTTTGGGGGGATTCTTTGTGAGTTTTGGTTGTTTAATTTACTGCTGTAAAAAAACGTTTTCTATGGCCATAAGGCTGCAAAATATTTCTTCATAAACCGTTTATTATAGCCTTATTTCATTGCTAAAGTCTAATGCTATCTTACTTGAGTTAATCTAGTTGTTTCTAGTTTATCTCTTGCTCTTTCAACTAGAATTTTAGCAACTTGTTTTGCATCATTCATTACCTTTTTTATTTCTAATATATACTATTACTAACTAATGCAATTAGGGAAATCAAACTTAACTTTCTTTTCCATCATATACTTGGGATCGTATCGTTGTTTTCCTTGTGTCTCGGGGAGGTACAATCAACATTTGCAAGGTCTACTATTTCTTGGAAACCCTTGGCTACCATCAAGACTTTACTCAAGATCTTATCCACACATATAAACTTGACCTATAGGGGAATTAATTTATACATTACAATTTCCATCTCATCCCCCCCCAGGGTCACCGGGATTCCCCCCTTGAGGTGGCCACTTCACCTCTAAAGTGACGAGAACACTAGCCTAAGGTGACAGTGGGTATGTTCTCTCAAAGTTGTTTCAATTTGATGGTTGTGTCAAGATTTTCTCAACCTACAACTTGTGTGATAAAATTTTGGCGTCGTTGTTGGGGAGGATTTTGAATCCTCTTACAAACCCTAACGACACTTCGGAAATTTATCCTAAAGACTTTCCCTAGCTTGCCTAGTGACTCCACCTAAAGGATGTTGATTTTCTACCCTTGATGAGCTCTTCTTGAAGTTCATATGGCAACTCCACCTTCCAAGAACCCACCTTATCCCTTTCCACCCTTTGATCAGCCTTGAGCTCATCTAGCGACTCCATTGAGGTATTACCCTAAGTAATGGAACCATGGCCTCACAAGACTTACCATGGGAATTCCATAAGGTTTATCCCTCCTTTGATTTTTAGGATATTCCTGGATATCCAAACCATTGCACAAAGGAATGGAGGGAAAATTGCCCCAAGTTTAATGGCAACCCAACTCTAGAAGTCACCCATGCCATCAATTATATCAAGTATGCCTTAAGTCTAAATGTATTGCATGAAGATGTACTAATGAAAATTTTTGTATCTTCTCTGGAAATAAGTCAAAGGAATTTGCTTGCACACTCATGTGATCCAAAAAGTATTCGATCTTCTACAAAGCTTGTTAAGGAATTTCTCAGACATTACAGGCCAACCACTTAGGATTTGCAAGATGTTTTCCATGAGCTTCAAGATGCTCTACGCAGAGAAGATTTTCCTATGGATGACGAGAAAATAAATGAAGAATGGAAATATGAAGATGGAGATTCACATGTTGAATATCTAAACGATACATTCGATGAAGATGAAGTAATTATATGTCCCCTTCCACTCGATGAAGACATCCAAGCCTCTATGAGTTGTGACCCTTTTAAATATATTACTCTTTTCCATAACTATGTAAGTGAAGAAGTATTATAGGATCCCTTGGATGTGATATATCCTTTTGAAAAAGGGAAAACAAATCACTTTGCATTAAGGATCAAGCCTCGTGTGATGAAGAGGTGATGGAAGAGTGTGCCCATGAAGAGGAAAAATAATCTTGATGAAGCGCAACATGTTGAGGCATCATTATCTTTTCTCTCGCCTGATGAAGTTGAGGTTGTCCATCCATGTTACCCTATTGTTCATGAAGTTGAAGAAGCAACTAGCCTCAGTGATGAAAAAAATGATGTTATTGAAGCTGCCCCAACCTTTGGTCTTCCTGCACATGAAGACAAAGAGATGGTCATTTTCAGTCATGTAGATGGTCTTATGAAAGAACCTTTGGATATGGTTGATGATCATATAGACACTTTCATAAATATTGGCAGACGCAGGTGGGATTTTGGTCATCTCATTTTTTATAGAGACCCAATTTATGACATTGAGGGTAGCCCTAAAGAAAAGGGGTTTGAGTTGTCAACTTCGGAGGACTGCTTTTCATGCGTGTATGAATCATATGTTTGGAATATTGATGATGAAATGATTACAGATATATTTGAGGATGATCGGTCGCAACATTTTCAGGATTATTTTCATTCATCATGCTAGATCCTAGGCCTGCACCTCTTCCTTCTACTCATCAAAGCAACCTATTCATCTGCCAATCTAGTTCTTAGTTAGTTTTTCTTCTTCACTATGTGTTAGGTCATTTTGATTTATGTTATCACTTCTTTGTTTATGCTAATTGTTTTGATCTTTATAAGGTCAAGTTAGGTCTTGATTTGAGTATGGATAATTCCTATCACCATGGTTTATATCATTGATAGATCACAAGATGGTTAACCCAAGCCCACAAGTGTAAAAGTGTTGATTGCAAGAATGCCAACATTCTTGAAATCAATAGACATACTCTGTTTTATTGAATTTTCATGACTTAAACATATTTCAAAATTTGAATAAAGTGTGTTGGCACCCAAATCGCGCTCACATGTTCCTATTACCCTCGAAATCGTGAAAATTGTTCCCTTGTGCAGTTTTCATTACAGTTTTTTAGCGAGCCCTAAGTCACTTAGAGTCTTGGCCACTATTATGAACAAAGGGAGCTAGGCCACGATGGTACCACCCCGAGAGCATTGGAAACTAAATAGAGTAGAGCTAGTAGGGCTCGAATTATTCAAGGCCATACCAGAGATCCAAGATATATTCAACAAGGGCGGGTGGTATGATTTCATTTGTGCCTTCAATGGACACCATACACAAATCGCTCTAATCTTTTCACATAACTTTGATGGATTCCAAACACAAATTGGGGATATAACCATCCACATAACAAAGAATTTTATTGTTGGAGCATGTGCTCTCCCTATCAGTGGCAAGATGTGGTTTAATAAAGTGAAATTACCAGATGAGGTGTGCAACCAGTTCCTAGTAGCAGAGCATCAAATCCCAGATTGGAGCCAGGGCATCCCGATCCTTTGGATGAAAGAGGAATGGAGGGGCATCTTGTCAGCAATATAGAGATACATCACTGGAGAAGGTAGGTTTTCAATTGTCCATTTCTATCATTTCATATTTCTCATGCATATAAAGGGTGATAAGGAGATGAATCTCCCATTCTACCTTCTCAAACTTCTAACCAAGATGTCCAAATGAGTCCATAATTATCCACAAACTGCTCACAGAAGCCTCTACCATCAATGGTTTATAAAAATACTATTTGTTTTTCTTTCAACGAATTGGGAATGTCTTGGGCAGAACTTTTAGTGTCTCTAGGGTTACAGGATGAAGAGAAAGAATAACAGGGAATTGAACAACAACCATCAGAGCAGGAGAGTGAAGTTCCCCAAGCAGTTAAGGTTTCCACAAAACTTGGAATTTCATCAAAAGCCATCCGACATGCCAAAGAAAAGACCTTACTTACAGAAAGAAGAACCAAATCAGACAAATGAATATCCCTCACCTTAGAAAAATAGGAAATTCCTCATATGCAAGGGAGATTATCCACAGGGGAACAGAGGGCCAGAGAAAGTGATAAATTTTATGTCAGAAATTATGTCATAAAGGGTAAAAAATAGGTCTATCCAATAGTCCAACCATCTCCTAAGAATATTGAGGTCTAACCTATGCCCACTACTATGCAAGTAGAAAAAACTCTTAAATTGAAGTCAAGAAAACAATAGAGGAATAAGCAGGCCAATCCTGAAGTAGTTACAGTTGAAGTTGAGCCATTGGACACACAGATTGAGGAGCCTCATGAGGAAAAACTGGGCAGAAAGAAAAAGGGGAAACAGGTCCTAGAAATTCCAAGTAAACCAAATGGGAAGACCAGGTTGATCAACCAGTTGAGGATAAACTCCAAATCCTTGTTTGATCCATCCCTCAAGGAGCATAAGCCTATTCTAATTGAATATCAAGACACCTCTAGGTTTACCAACATGGAGAAAATGGCCATCCACACCTTGAAGGAAATGGCAGTAGGCAAGACCAAAAAGAAGCACAACAAGGGACATACCTCATGTATTAAACCTGTTGATTTGGAAACAAAGTACATTATCGGTCCAGACCTAGAGAAAGATTTAGTTGACACTGGTCAAGATGCAAAGAAGGATTTTGAATATAGAAGCCCAGATTTAGAGCAGGATTTTGTAGACACTTGTCCAAAAATAGAGCATTTCCCAGAGCAGGTTTTAGAAGAGACCAAACCAGAGGTAAAGGGGAAAATGTTGATGGTACATGAACCTGTGAAAGACATCATTGAAGACAAATTTGAGAAGAAGCACATGTATGAGATGAGACATAGGAAATCTAAGCTATCCACTGATCTCAATAGGCCTACTTCTAAGGAAGAGCATGAATTTAAAAATGGGAATTAAGTGTGTTGAGAACAGACCCAATCAGGGGTAAACGACTATTTTTGGGAAGAGAAGAAAGAAGGGAAGAAAGGACAGATTGAAGGAAAAGAAGCACATGCGAGGAAAGCATGTGAGGCGCGCATGCAAAGGAGACCTAATGATGTTAGGGTTAGGGTTTTTGCAATGTATTTTAATGGCTGATGAGCCAAGAATATAAATAAGTAGTACTTAGGAGGTCTGGAGAGAGGCAGACGATTCAGAGAGAGGGCGAAGGATAGAGGGAGAGTCTGAAAGTCATGAGGTTTGTAAGAACTATACTATTTTGTAAGTTGGTGAGCTATAGAAGAATTGAGCAACTCGATCCCGGGGATTAGATCATAGGATGAGGAGCCTGGTGCGATCTATTCAGCCTCACAGGGGTCGAGAAGCATGTAGAGATTGTAAGACCTAAAACTGTAACCATGCAGGGCGTGACATATTTATGAGAGATAATAAAGAGCTTGAGAGCCATATATTTGTGGATGTAGGCCAGGAGGGGGTGAACCATAGTAAAATGGTTGTGTTGTGTGATTGAATGTATGCATCTATATTGTTGTTAAGAATTGAATGCTAGATGAATGAAACTAGTTAAGATCTAATACTCTACATGCATGAATGACTTCTTTAATCAAGAGGTTAGACTAAATAAATAAATATCACAAGGTACTACCACAAATATCCACTCATTCCCAGGCTGTGAGAACCTAAGTATTGCAGCCACCCATAGATCTATCTCAGGTGAGACTGTGCAATACACCTTGTGTTTTGCGTTGCCTTATAGTTTACTAGGGGGGATGATAGTATTAGAGGGATTTTGTTGGAAGCTTGTTAAACATGAACCTAGGTCAACCTATGATAGTAGGGGAAGATCGGAGTAGATAACTCATAAAGTAGAATAATAAACCAACAAATGGTTTCGTTGTTGGTTGGAACAGGATGGGAATAAGTGAATGAGATCCGCTGAAGACACATCAAAAGAATGCCATATCGGACGACAAGACGTTAAGAGAATGAGAATCTAAAAGGGGATGTTGAGACCATGGAACCCAATGAAGGCAAAGATAGAGAGATGGTTGAAAACAAAGGAGTTGGAGTTTGCGCAGAAAGATAATAGAAACCCAAAGTTAACACCACGCAAATATCTGGACAAGTACGTATTCAACAACTTACATGAAGTATTTTTCAGTGATTTCCCACATGTGTTGCAGGAGTAGATATCAAGGTTGAAAGAAAACCATCCTACAAATCAGATCAGATAGCTAGAGTGGAATCATGTAGAGATAACACAGTTACAACAAGTTGACAATAAATTTACACGTGCAGTAGATTTCTGGTTAGACAACATAGTTGCAGGATTTATCACAGAATTTGCAGTAGATACGGCGAAGTCTTACAGTGCAACATAGCAAGATTTCTTGAAGGGACCTCGAGGTAGGTATATCAGATCATTATATACTTCCATTAAGATATTACTATATAACAAAGGTGTAATGACAATGGCCTCAGGCAACTAAACTTCTCTACGTGCATGGGGGAAGGGGGGAAGCACTGACGGGAGAAGGAGAAATGGATAAAGGAAATAAGGATGAGGTCTTTGTTATCAGACAAAATGGTAAGTGTGGACACAAACCGGTCCCCCTAGTTTCACCCCGAAACTAGAACAAAACAAGACAAAATATAAAAATTCCCCTAAGTTTTAATCATCAAGCATACTAACTAACAAGAGATAAATGACATACATTTTAAATGTCATTTTTCCTCGCTAGTGTAATCCTCGCTCCATTCCAAGGCTTATAGGATGTTGAACCTATAAAAAGACACAATCCAACAAAGTGAAAGCAACAATGTATACTCAACAAAACCTATGTATGTGATCAAGGAGTCATACAATAAAATAAGAACAATTTTATGGGAAAGAAATATATTGTTGTATTAGAAATATGAAAAGGAGAATGCAAACAAAGCCTTGATGTTGTAAGGCCCCTTCCAACAGTTCCTTGTTTCCCCCACACTTCTGCTCCACAGTTTCTGAGATTGTAGATTTGAAAGTCACTCATAATTTATCTTGACAAAGCAAAGCTCAAAGCCAACATAGGCCCAAAAACACCAAGCTACAAAAATTATTGAAACATACCGAAAGCTCAAAAGCTCAAAATCTAACTTTCCCAATGAGAAATTCTCTCATTTTATAAGCTGAAAAGGATAGGGTGAGGAGGTTAAGATGATCCCATGAGATCAAGGATGTGACTCAAATCCAAACCGATCGGAGGCCAACTCACCCTCGAAGCTTCTATTCTAGAAGGATTGATAAGCTTCTCTTTTCCCTTCGTACGGAAAATAGCCACACCCTTAATACTGAGAATATTGTGACGATGTCGTGGGATAATGTGGTGTAGCCTGCGACGATCCTAGATCGTCGCACCCTTAACACTGAGTAGGGTGCGACGATCCTTCTTAATAGGGTCTTTACAAAGGAAAAGATAATTTCATCTCTCTAGGAAAATATGTCTTCATTCTTCTTCAGGGTTTCAGGCCATTGATCCTTCTAAAGACAAGGGATAGGTTTACATAATTAACGATCATAAAGGTGATGAAAATAATGTGTAACAGCCTTGGACCCAATCATGATGGATGAAGACCAGATCAAGTAGATCATGGAAATAATTGGAAGAACGCGCAGTGAAGTACCCTACCAATATAAGATGAACACCAAGAAGAAATCCATAGTCGCGAGGGAAGGCTTGGCAAGTGATGAAGAAAAGTGATCAGAATCTGGACCAAGGGTCAAATTTAGCCCAAAAATCAAAGTGCTTAGAATCGCTTCAAAATGAATATGGACATAGGCCTTGTCATCATGAACCCAATGCACTTCGAACGGGTTCAAACAGACACTGTATGAGGGAGATATTGTGTTCTGTTCGATTTGCCAAATAGGGAAAAATTTGTTGACTGTACAGTCTGTATAGTCCGTACAGTTGTTGATGTGGTAGAATCTATCATGGAATGATGATGATGTGGCAAGTGTTGAATTAACAGTTTAGTTGGCAGACACGGGGGCGAATGAGATTGCGACATGTGGCATCAGTTTGGCAAATGGTATGGTGCCACGTGGCACCATGTTAAAGGCTAATTGGTTAAAAAAATTGTGGAGTCCACGGGGGTCAAACCCTGGACCTCCCGGAATATGGCTAAGTCTTGGCAAAGGCCGCCCAACTGGCGCGCCTAACGGTGGTTCTTAACAATACTATGGCAAAACTTGTATTTAAGTTGACATATGTTTTATGTTGGGGCGCGTCTGGGCCAGGGCTTAGCCCCAGCCCCCGGTCGTGGTTGTTCTCCCATATGACCACACCTTTAAAAACAAGGCACATGCGCCCAACGGTTATACATCCGTCGCCACTTGTCAAGTGCTCATGCCATTTGGCATTGGAGCCTTTTTTCGCGCCAAAGACTTGGCCACATGGCCCCATGCGCCCAACACCTCCATCTTTGGGGGCTCAAAATCCGCTAACGGTGCGACATTTTGGCACCAATCATGGGAATGTGTGCGTGTGCTGGGTTTAGGCACGGGAAATGCCTAGAAACCAAGTTACTCACACAGGAGGTGCGAATTGGCGAACCAGAGACAACAAGCTTGAAGGAGGAACATGGAAAGAGGCCTAACTTCTTCATTTTTTTGCCAAATGAGGTGCCGAAAAAGCCCAGCTATGGGTTTTTGGATGTTCTGAATCCATTGGCACATTTTTCAAAGCCATTTGGAGACTTTTTTTGCAGTTTTTACACCATTGAAGTTTCAGGGAGCTTAGGGCCACCATTGAAGGAGGTCATGCTTAGATGAGCCCAAGTCTATTTTCTATGACTGAATAGTCATTTTTTACTAATTGTTATGCTTTGAACACATTGGGATAGGTTTCAGATCCATTTGAGGACTTTTACATGTGTTTTTTCCACAGGGAACCTCAAGGCCACCAGTAGAAGAGGTCATGCCCGAATGAGCCATGGTCCGTTTTCAGAGATCCAATAGTCATTTTTGGGGTTTTTATGTATTCATTTTTGGGGTTTTTATGCATTCTTTTTGTTGCACAACTTCGTCGGGAGGATGTAAAAGAGGGGTATGATACTCACTTATTGCAGCCATTTAGCTTTTCATTTCTAGCTCTTATGTACCCACATGTTTTTGGGTTTATGTACTTATGTTTGTACTTGAAGGAGAGTTGAAGAGCTATGTATATGCATGTGATTTTGTATGTGTAAACATTGAACTTGATGATAGTTTCACTATGAGTGACTCATGAATGTAACATGGTTGTGTATCATGAATGTCGACTTGTCATTGGGAATGTCGATATGTTTCAAATTAGTCTCAACTTGTGTCGATGTTGTCTTGACAACTATGTTGTGTCGATCATGTTTTAGTCGATGGTGTTTGTTGGCTTGTAAGTCGATATTGAATACACCAAGATGCAGGAAAACGCCATGTACTTTGATGAAGTACAAGATGAGACCGTTATTGTTGGAAGAGCAAAAGACTTTGTTGGCATCATTTTCAGTCTTGTATAAAGTTTGTTTTCAAGATTGATGGTTTTCTTGGTTTGTGACAAGATGTCACAGGAAAAAAATTTGTAGCCATTGTAGAGCAGATTGTGTTGACATCAAAGAGTTCACAAGAGGGACTTGATTCTCAATGGGAAGGCTGTCAGCTTTCCAAGCACAAAGAGAACAGTGGGTCAACAGCAGCCGGAGAACAGTGGTTGAGGGATATAGCCAGTTGCAGTGCAAGGCATGTCAAGGTACCCAGGTGATTGCCAAAAAGACTTTTTCAAGTAGATTCAGTTGATAGAACTTGGAAGCAGAAGAGTATTGAAGCTCAGGCAGATAATCATTATCTTTTGTGGGTCCAAAAGCCTTTCAGTGGGAAGGTGTGATCAGAATCTGGACCAGGGATCAAATTTAGCCCAAAAATCAAAGTGCTTAGAATTTCTTCAAAACGAACAGGGACGTAGGCCTCGTTGTCACGAACCCAAAGCACTTTGATCGGGTTCAAATAGACACTGTATGAGGGAGATATCGCGTTCTGTTCGATTTGCCAAGCATGCAAAAATTTGTTGACTGTACAATCCATACAGTTCGTATAGTTGCTGACGTGGCAGAAGATGACATGGCATGATGGTGATGTGGCAATTGTTGAATTGGCAGTTCAGTTGGTAGACACGAGGGTGAATGAGATTGCAACACGTGGCATTAGTTTGGCAAATGGTATGGTGCCACGTGGCCCAGACATGGGCTGGCACATGACACCATGTTAAAGGCTGATTAGTTAAAATTTTTGTGTAGTCCACGGGGGTCGAACACTATACCTCCCGGAATATGGCTAAGTCTTGGCAAAGGCCACCCAACCGGTGCGTCTAACGGTGGTTCTTAACAATACTATGGCAAAACTTGTATTTAAGTTGACATATGTTTTATGTTGGGGCGCGTCCGGTCACGGTTGTTCTCCCATATGACCACACCTTTACAAACAAGGCACGCGCGCCCAACGGTTATACATATGCCTCCACTTTTCAAGTGCTCATGCCATTTGGCATTGGAGCCTTTTCTCGTGCTAAAGACTTGGCCACATGGCCCCATGCGCCCAACACCTCCGTCTTTGGGGGCTCAAAATTCGTTAATGGTGCGACATTTTGGCACCAATCACGGGAATGCGTGTGTGTGATGGGTTTAGGCATGGGAAACACCCAGAAGCCAGGTTACTCACACAAGAGGTGCGAATTGGCGAACCAGAGACATCAAGCTTGAAGTAGGAAAATGGCAGGAGGCCTAACTTCTTCATCTTTTGGCCAAATGAGGTGCCGAAAAAGCCCAGCTAGGGATTTTTGGATGTTTTGAATCCATTGGCACATTTTTCAAATCCATTTGGATAATTCTTTTGTAGTTTTTACACCATTGAAGTTTCAGGGAGCTCTAGGGAGCTTAGGGCCACCATTGAAGGAGGTCATTCACAATGAGCCCAAGTCTATTTTCTATGACTGAATAGTCATTTTTGACTAATTGTTATGCTCTGAACACATTGGGACAAGTTTTAGATCCATTTGAAGACTTTTACAAGTGTTTTTTCCACAAGGAATCTCAGGGAAGCTCAATGCCACCAATAGAAGAGGTCATGCCCATATGAGCCATGGTCCATTTTCAGAGATCCAATATTCATTTTTGGGGTTTTTATGTATTTTGAACCCAATGGTACAGTCAATAAATCCATTGGAGTTGAGCAGAAGCTTGTAAAATAATCTTTGACAAACTAATCCCAGAGAGCCTAGTCCATTGATGGAGGCTCAAGGAGATGTAGCCCAGTTGGGGGTGAACGCCTTTATCATGTTGTTCTTGTTGTGAGTGTTTGTTGGTTATTATTTTGCTGCATGTTATGTTGTTGTTGTATTTATTTAAACAACATTTAACCTTTTAAAGAACCTCACACATAAACACATAAAAGAGGCATAAACTTGACACATAACTTCTCTTGCACAACTAAGACATTGAGCAAGGTCATGAAGTTTATATTAATGGAGTAGAGGGTGCTTGCATAGCAAAACAATTCAGCCCACTATTTTCATATCAAAGAGGTACAAGATCTATGGGCTATGGAGAAGATTGAGGAAATATTGTGCGTGACATGTGAGAGGAGGACGAGAGGTCCAAGAGTGGGAATAGAAGGCAACACTCCTATCCATATTAGTATCAGTGTGGAACCCATAAACCCATGTGTGACTAATACACCAATAAGAACACCACCATTTAGACAACCAAATTTTGGGAGAAGGAAGACAACAGAAAGTACATCTACACGGGGAACAACAACTGGGGGAGCCATATCAGGAAGCATTGTTCAATTATCTACACCGTGCGGAGGTAGTAGTTCAACATTCAGGATGGCAGGACATGATCCCACCATGAGGTTACCAGAATTCAAAGGAGAGGTGTCAAAGGACCCTGAGAAGCACTTGTTTATTTGTGAAAAGATCTGGGAAGACAAACAGATCACATATGAGGACACTAAACTTGCGTAGTTAGCTATCACGCTAAGAGATCACTCACTATATTGGTACATGTGCGTAGCTGCAAACAATCCTCCAGGGACAACCAGAACAATTGGAGATATAAAAAAGCTATTGATAAATGAATTCTAGAATCCTAGCTCAAAGGATCAATACATGAATGAGATGATAGATATTATACATAAACTAGGAGAATCTGTGTGGGATATTGACCATAGACTCAAACGATTAAAGGGAAAACTAAAGTATGTCATGAAAAATATGCAACATAGGCATATGTTTGTTAACTCACTGCTCCCACACTTGAAATACCCCTTGCGAAAATAGAAGTTTCAGACCCAGGCAGAGGCTCTACAGGAATCCCTACAGCTAGAAGAGAACCAATATCAGAAGACAGATCTAGCCATAGAGGATTTGAAGGAGGATCTAAAGAAATTAACATTTCGGCTAAACCAGAACAGAGGTAAGGAAAAAAGAGAGGTCGTTTGGTGTACCACATGTAGGACAAAAGGACACCATAAGAATGAATTCCCAACATTCGCACAGTACATGGAAATAGGACTGTCAAACCCTTTGTGAATAGGAGGACTATGGTGTGAAATATGTAAGAAACATGGGCATGATCCATATCACTGTGCAATGATTCAGAAATACCAGACAATACCTAAGAGTTCATATTGTAACTTTTGCAAGTCAGTAGGCCATGATGACAAAGATTGCAGGACCATGGACCTAATGAGGGAAAGAAAATCATATGCTTATAGGGTGCAAGCATAAATGATGACCGTGAAAGATGCACCACAGTTTAACCAAGTACCAGGCTCGTAAAACACTACACAACAACAATATAACACTGTGCAAAACCAATATAATATTGCGCAGCCACAATATAATATTGCGCAACCACACTATAATCCCACGCAGTATAACTAGGCGCCCCAGTACAATGCACCGCGAGGAGATCGATATGTATACAGAGGTGGAGGAAGAGGAAGATGAAGAGGAGGCTTTGGAAGAGGCAGAGGACTAGTGGAATTCCACAACTGTAAACAACCAGGACACTATGAAAGAGAATGCCCACTTCCACCTGTGACATGTATGTATTGTCGTGCATCAGATCATGACACAGAAGAATGTCTCACACTATTGGGGAAGATCCAGGAAATGAGAAATGAGAACAATCATAATGTTCAGTGGATTTTGGCGGAAGAAAGGGATGAC
Organism: Picea engelmannii; assembly: GCA_009831015.1. Taxonomy (NCBI): domain Eukaryota; kingdom Viridiplantae; phylum Streptophyta; class Pinopsida; order Pinales; family Pinaceae; genus Picea; species Picea engelmannii. Next base: position 401,042 of record ML784299.1, on the reverse strand, counting down.
GAAAGAAATATCAACATAGTTACTCATGGAGGAGCTAAGACAGATCCAAAAATGATCTTTTAAATGACTGTGGTTGAGTTATTATGCATGCGTTTATTAACCATTTAAGAAGCTTAATGAAAGAGGAAGAAGATATGAGAATATTTCACAGCCATAAACACATATACAAAACTGAAATGAAGCAATAAAAACAACAAACCATAACAAGAGAAGTGATAACGGAGTTCGGCACTCTCGCCTACGTCTCCGGGCCTTTGTCTTAGTGGGTGAGGCTTCTTTATTTCTGTTCAAAGCTCAATAAGTAAATCACAGTAGTGCAATAAGGCTACAAGACTGATCTGTTCTTGTTCTCCCAGATCTCTAGAACCCGACAGAAGAAACAACACTCAAAATGGATGACCGAAAATCCCAAAAATGGCCCGCAAAGATGTGCTCCTCAATAGCTTCCCTGCATAAAAATGGCTTTGGCTTGGCTTTCCCTCAGCATAAATCTGCTCTGATTGTCCTCCCATTGACTCAAGAAGGCCTGATTTATATATATCTAGACTTGGTTATCATTCCCCAACTTCCTCCCAAAATCTGGCCTCAAGAAGAGCCCAATATCCTCTAAAAATGGGCAAAATCCTCTAATTACAGGCCAAAATCAATTAAAATTCCCAAAACCATATAATAAAACCCATTGATCCAAAAATATATGGGTTAATCCCCATAGGCCTGGTGTGCACACCTAAAACTTGGTCATATGAACTCATATGGCCAAGCGCCATCCCCCTAGGGGCTGCGCGTTGGCCCTCAATCTGCAAGCACCTGGATTTATGGCGTAAAGCATGTGATCGGGGTCCCCAAACCCTGCGCTAACCATCCAAATCCCAACCTCAGTCGCAATTTCTACCATAGCACCATTTCATATGACCCTACTCGCAACGTTGATCGCACGCACCATGTGGCAAGCGGTGATCCAGAATCGGATCCAGGAGGCTTCCCAGGTCTAGAAAAGGCTCAAAATGAAAGTTCTCGGAATTGGATGAAACCAATTCCATTGCGATCGGCTCGTCGCGCTAATTCCCTCCATATATTTAATTTCTCAAACGGGCGTGGTATGTGAGAGTTATTGCACTCTAACCATTTTGTCAAACAAGCAAAAAGTCAAACAGGTGAACAGTCAAAACGTCAACATGACATCATGCTGACGTGACAACATGACACGTGGCAGAGGCACAGTGGGCTCCGTACAGATGACGTGGACCAACCAGAAGGTGACACGTGTCACCACTGGAAGGGTGACATGTGGCACATTCGTACAGGTGCCACGTGGCCCTACCATACGGTGACACATGGCAGCGTACGATGTTGATTGGGCAGACAAGTGGTAGGTTTGGTTTTTGATTGGTTAGTACATGTGGACCATCTAGTGATTGACAAGTGGCAGTCTTTGTGGACGAATAAGGGAGTGCCACATGTCCTAGACTTAGGCTACCAAGTGGCACCTTATGGTTGGCTCATTTGGTATGTGCAAAAGTTTATGGTCTACACCAGAATTGAAACTGAGGCCTCTCCTCCAAACTCAACGCTTTCACAAAAGATTCAATACCATTGCACTGCACATAACTGAACATGAAGTAATAAGAACAACAAACCATAACAAGAGAAGTGATAATGAAGTTCGACACTCTCACCTACGTCTCCGAGCCTTTGTATTAGTGGGTGAGGCTTCTTTATTTATGTTCAAAGCTCAATAAGTACATCACAATAGTGCCATAAGGCTACAAGAATGATCTGGTCTTATTCTCCTAGATCTCTAGAACCCAATAGAAGAAACGACACTCAAAACGGATGATCAAAGCTCCAGGAAATGGCCCGCAAAGATGCGCTCCTCAACAGCTTCCTTGCATAAAAATGGATTTGGCTTGGATTTCCTTCAGCATAACTCTGCTTTGACTATCCCCCATGGCCTCAAGAAGGCCTGGATTATATAAATCTAGAGTTGGTTATCATTCCCCAACTTCCTCCCAAAATCTGGCCTCCAAAAAGGCCCAATATCCCCAAAAAATGGGCAAAATCCACTATTAACAAGCCAAAATTGAATTAAAAATCAAAACCATGTATTAAAAAAACCCACTTTTGCAAAATATTTGGGGATGAGCCCCTTATACTGGCGTGTGCCCCCTAAAATCGGTCACATGAAGGCATGTGGCCAAGCACCAACCCCCTTCTCTGTTGGCTCCTGGATTCTCTGCACACTCCATGGGACCAGGCTCTGGATCCCCGCCCTAACAACTAACCAAGGCGCCGAGTCATATGGCTTAATTCTCGAAACCCTGGGTTGTTACAACGGTCATATCCCCCGAATGTGGACAGGTGCTATTACTTCACGCTGGTGGTTATAACATGGTGCCCGCGCCCCCTCCTTGTGGTAACACAATACAAAACAAACCATGGGATGGGTATAAACATGCTTGTATAAACAAGCAACATGTGTGGCGCAATGGTATTGAATCTTTTGTGAAAGCGTTGAGTTTGGAGGAAAGGTCTCAGTTTTGATTCTGGTGTAGACCATAAACTTTTGCACATACCAAACAAGCCAACCACAAGGTGCCACATGGCAACCCAAGTCTGGGCCACGTGGCACTCCCTTATTTGTCCACGAAGACTACAACTTGTCAATCATTGATGGTCCATGTGTACTACCCAGTCAACAACCAAACTTGCCACTTTTCTGCCCAGTCAACGTCGTATTCTTCCATGTGTCACAGTACAGTAGGGCCACGTGGCACCTATACGGACGTGCCACATGTCACCCTTCCAGTGGTGACACGTGTCACCTCTAGGTTGGTCCACGTCATCTGTACGGAGACCATTGTGTCTTTGCCACATGTCACATTATCACGTCAGCATGACATCATGCTGACATTAGCATGACATCATGTTGACGTCAGCATTGACTTTTTTACTATTGACCTGTTTGACTTTTTGCCTATTTGGCAAAACAATCAGAGTGCGATAACTCTCGCATATAATGCTTGTTTGAGATAGTAAATATATGGCCAGAATCAGTGCAACAATCCAGTTGCAATGGAATTGGTTTTGTCCGATTCCGAGAACTTTCATTTTTAAGCCTTTTCTAGACCTGGGAAGCCTCCTGGATCCGATTATGGATCACTGCCTACCACATGGTGCGCGTGATTAGCGTTGCAAGTAGGGTCATATGAAACGGTGCTATGGTAGAAATTGTGACCAGGCGCTGCGATTTGGATGGTTAGCGTGGGGTTTGGGGACCTCGATCACATGCTTTACGCCATAAATCTAGGTGCTTGTAGATTGAGGGCCAGTGCGCAGCCCCTAGGGGGTTGGTGCTTGGCCATATCATTTCATATGACCGAGTTTTAGGTGCACGGGCCAGGCCTATGGGGTTTAAGCCATATATTTTTGGATCAGTGGGTTTTATTGTATGGTTTGGGGATTTTTAATTGATTTTGGCCTGTAATTAGAGGATTTTGCCCATTTTTAGGGGATATTGGGCTCTTCTTGAGGCTAGATTTTGGGAGGAAGTTGGGGAATGATAACTAACTCTAGATCTATATAAACCAGGCCTTCTTGAGTCCATGGGAGGACAGTCAGAGCAGAATTATGTTGAGGGAAAGCCAAGCCAAAGCCATTTTTATGCAGGGAAGTTGTTGAGGAGCGTATCTTTGCGGGCCATTTCTGGGAGCTTCGGTCATCCATTTTGAGTGTCATTTCTTCTGTTGGGTTCTAGAGATCTGGGAGAACAAGACCAGATCAGTCTTGTAGCCTTATTTCACTACTGTGATGTACTTATTGAGCTTTGAACATAAATAAAGAAGCCTCACCCACTAAGACAAAGGCCGGGAGACATAGGCGAGAGTGTCGAACTCCGTTATCACTTCTCTTGTTATGGTTTGTTGTTCTTATTGCTTCATTTCAGTTCTGTATATGTGTTTATGGCTGTGATATATTCTCATATCTTCTTCATCTTTCATTAAGCTTCTTAAATGGTTAATAAACGCATGCATAATAACTCAACCACGGTCATTTAAAAGATCATTTTCGGATCAGACTATTACACCAATAAGAACACCACCATTTAGACATCCAAATTTTGGGAGAAGGAAGACAACAGAAAGTACATCTACACAGGGACCAACAACTGGGGGAGCCAGTTTAGGAAACATTAGTCAAGTATCTACACCATACGGAGGTAGTAGTTCAACATTTAGTATGGCGGGACATGATCCCACCATCAGGTTACCAGAATTCAAAGGAGAGGTGTCAGAGGACCTTGAGAAGCACTTGTTTATTTGTGAAAATATTTGGGAAGCCAAATAGATCACATATGAGGACACTAAACTTGTGTAGATAGCTATCATGCTAAGAGATCACTCACTAGATTGGTACATGATGTTAGCTGCAAACAATCCTCCAAGGACAACCAGAACAATTGGAGATATCAAAAAGGTATTGATAAATTAATTCTAGAATCCTAGCTCAAAGGATCAATACATGAATGAGATGATAGAGATTAGACATAAACTAGGAGAATCTGTGTGGGAGATTGACCACAGATTCAAACAATTAAAGGGAAAACTAAAGTATGTCATGACAGATATGCAACATAGGCATATGTTTTTCAACTCATTGCTCCCACACTTGAAATACCCCTTGCGACAACAGAAGTTGCAAACCCAGGAAGAGGATCTGCAAGAATCCCTACAACTAGAAGAGAACCAATATTAGAAGACAGATCCAGCCATAGAGGAGATGAAGAAATTAACATTTCAGCTAAACCAAAATAGAGGTAAGGAAAAAAGAGAATTTGTTTGGTGTACCACATGTAGGACAAAAGGACACCATAAGAATGAAATCCCAACATTCGCGCAGTACATGGCAATAGGACTGCCAAACCCTTTGCGAACAGGAGGACTATGGTGTGAGATATGTAAGAAACATGGGCATGATCCATATCACTGTGAAATGATGGAGAAATACCAGATAGTACCTAAGAGTTCATATTGTAACTTTTGCAAGTCAGTAGACCATGATGACAAAGATTGCAGGACCATGGACCTAATGAGGGAAAGAACATCATATGATTATAGGGCGCAAGCATAAATGATGACCGGGAAAGATGCACCATAGTTTAACCAAGTACCAGCCTCGTATAACACTACACAAAACAATATAAGACTGTGCAACAGCAATATAACACTGCACAACCACAGTACAATACTGCACAACCACACTATAATCTTGCGCAGTATAACTAGGCACCCCAGTACAACGCACCTCGAGGAGATTGAGCTGGATACAGAGGTGGAGGAAGAGGAAGATGAAGAGGAGGCTTTGGAAGAGGTAGAGGACCAATGGTATGCCACAACTGTCAACAACTAGGATATTATGCAATAGAATGCCCACTTCCACCTGCGACATGTATGTATTGTTGCGCATCAGATCATGACACAGAAGAATGTCCCACACTATTGGGGAAGATCTGGGAAAAGAGAAATCAGAACAATAAGAATGTTCAGTGGATTTCAGCGGAAGCAAGGGATGACGGGAGAAATATAAACATAGTTACGCATGGAGGAGTTAAGATAGGAAACGACGCAGTAAGACAAGATCTAGCACAACACTAATGGGTGAAGAAGAATGTTGAACCGCAAAAACCGTTTGATGCGTAGAATGAAAGGCAGATATTCAGGCAGGCCATACAAGAATTCTTGAAGCCAAACATTACATCGACATCAACTGCACAACATACTCAAAAAGTACCAACATACGAGATGCCTCCATTGTTGGATCACACTAATGAAACACAACCCCTAGGACAAGTAAGTATGATTAAGGCTTTTCTGCAATCCTGTGTTAAACTACTAAATGATCCATCATCTGTTAAAGTGTTACAAAATATGTTAGAAAGATGTAGCAAAGAGGCAGAGGGAAAGCTAGAACAGAAAATAGTTAATCATCTGCATACAAGGAGGAGAACAAGCAGAGAATTTAGACTGAATGCCAACATTGTAGATTTCAACATGGGAGATATCATACTGGATTTAGGATTCGAAGTAGATGTGTTACCCAAGAAGACCTGGCAATGTATGGGAGAGACCACGTTAGGATATTCATTTGTTCAGCTGAAACTAGCAAATCAACACAAATTTATACCAATTGGAAGGCTAAAGGGGGTGAGAGTAGATCTGGATGGAGTGTGCACTAATGCCGATTTCAAAGTGATAGAGATAGTGGATGGCACAACACCTTATCCGACATTGCTTGGCTTGGATTGGCCATTTGAAAATCAGGCCATAATCAACTTAAAGACAAGGAAGATGACATTTGAGTCAGGAGAATAAAGAGTCATTGCACCATTGGACCCATCAGAAGGGGAAAGGTTTGTAGAACCCGCATGTTTATACCTGGAGGAAATTAACCAGTTGTACAGAACCACCGCACGAAAAGAAGATTACATGAATCCAACTGTAGATGGGATACTTAGTTGGAGAAGTATCACGTCATGTGCGTCGGACTCAGATACAGGGTTAGAGAATTGGCAGCAGAGGTTACACGAAGTCTCCACAAGAAGATGTGCAAGAATAGACCACGTAGTAAGATGGGTAAGTAGGGAGATATGAGAACCTCTCAGCTTCCATGGGGTGAATGACTTAGAAGCATTCTTAACAAGATACGAAAATGAAGTGTTAGAAAATCAGAGGCTTTTAGCTATGGATATAGCACTCAAGGTAACACCTGCAAGATGGTGGGGTGCGCACAAAGAGACAGACGAGGATTGGTACCAATTTAAGTGATTATTGTGCATAAGATTTGGCGCAGAATAGGGAAGAAACCAATTGCAGAGATATGATAGACATGGGACACCAAAATAACACTTGGAGAAGTGCATAACACTGTGGAGGATGACACTACCAGAGGAATGGCCTCATCACTTTATTCACACATTAGAAGGGATTCCAGCAAACTGGTATATAGACCAGGAATTGTGCAAAGGAACTACAAACTGGACAATATTGCAGCAGAATTTTATAGTCACTTTCTCATTTGAACATGAGAACCCCAAAATAGACTCAACACTCAAACAAATCAGAGGGGTGATATTCATTAAAGAACCAGAAGTTGAACTTATGAAATAAGATCAACAATAGAACAAACAGACAATAAAAGAACTATTGTCATGCTACCGTGTGCAGGAAGAAGCACCAGATGAAGATGACCCATGCAGCATTCAGATAATAGAAGTTGAAGGTGAAAGAGAGGTTGAAGGTCCACCTATGGAATCAGAAGTATTTGATGTGTCAATCAAGGTGAAGAAAGTCAACATTGGGACAACTGAGAATCCCAAAATGGCCAGCATTGGAGACCACTGGGATGCACAAACAATAGAAAGCATAATAAAGTTACTACATGAGTAAAATGACATATTCCCAACAACGTTCACGGAAATGAAAGGCATGGCAGGAGAGATAGGTGAAATGAAGATACCTATTAGATATGAGGCAAGACCGATCAGACAGAGACCATATAGACTAAACCCAATATATAAGAAAAAAGTGAAAGTAGAAATTGATAGGATGTTGGAGGTCGGAATCATAGAACCAGTAGAGGAATCTGAATGGGTAAGTCCTATGGTAGTTCAGGAGAAGAAGCAGGGAGGGATAAGGATATGTTTCGGCCTAAGGAAGTTGAATGATGCTTTCCTACATGATCCTTTCCCTACTCCTTTCGCAGACGAGGTGTTGGAGAATGTAGGAGGCCAGGAAGCTTACTCATTCACTAATTGATTCTCGGGCTACCATCAAATCAATATAGCTCCATAAGACAGGTACAAGACCACTTTTTCCACAGAATGGTGGTCCTACCGGTACACATTCATGCTGTTTGGACTGAAGAATTCACCAACAATATTTTCCAGAGTAGTCATAGCTGCATTCAAAGAATTCATCCACCATTTTCTATAGGTATATCTAGATGATTGGACAATCTACAGTTTGTTGAAAGACCATGTAGAGGTGTTGAGGCTGATGTTAGAAAGATGCAGGCAGTGTCAAATATCACTAAACATCAATAAGTGCATCTTCGGAATACCCTTTGGGATACTATTGGGCCATATAGATGGTAACTGAACCAATATTGGTATTCCCGGATTGGGAAAAGACATTTCATGTGCATGTAGATTCATCATTGATAGCACTTGGAGCTATTCTAGCATAGCCAGGAACAGAGGAATTGGACCATCCTATAGCATTTGCTAGCAGAAAACTGTCAGAGTCCCACTCTGAGATGCAATATTTCCTTGATTGTTGTTGTCACCCTTCGATTTTTCTGAATGTTCCTTTGGCTGCGTTGAGCCTTTAGGCCTAATCTCGTTGATAACGTGTGAAAAATCATCCCTCAAATGCATCCAGAAAGATATGGATTTATCAGAGCCATTGGAGGGTGAGGAAGGGGCAGTAGTGGCTTTTCCTTTGTCAATGGCATGGTGGGCCTCAGTTTTCAACCTTTTTCTAGCGTGAGAGGATTGAACTGGAGAGAGGACAGGTGCAGCTTGGACAATCTGGTTGATGGGCGGGGGAGCAGACAAGGACAAATTGGGCCAGCCACGATGTTGGGAGACTGTCGGGTGGACAATCTCCTGCTATCCGTCATTTTCAGGAACCTCGGGTTGCAATGAGACATTAGGGGGCACGGGAATACTAGGGGCTTGTGGAGCTTAGAAGGGAGGCCTTTCAGGCCTAGGTTGGACCACTCCTTGCCCGATCCAATTGAAAAATCCAGCCTGAAATAACTGGCCTAACTCTTGTGAGTCAGCATCAAAGTGTATGGAGAATATTGGCCTTCTCGGCCCTTTGTTCCAATTACCTCTCCCTTTGTTGCCTCTGCCATGGCTGCCTTGGCTGAAAAATTTCATTCCTGCATGCATGATTAATTAGAAAATAGTCCATTTACAACCATACATGACAACTCCTTAAAAATATGAAATCTATTTTGGCTCAGCAACATATCAGACTCATGCAATCCAATCCATACAAATTGTTTAACTGTTGTCGATGAGCAGGGGGTGAACAAAGGTTCTGGGATATGTGAGGGGTTTGTATTGAGCAAAAAATGATAAAATGAGGGGGAAGAAACATGGTTACTACTCAAAGACAACAATCAATCAACTGTAACGCAAATCGAAGAAAATATCATTGTAATCCAACCAAGAAACTACGACTTCAAATTGCTTCAATACAGAATTCCTCTTGACTGTAATTAAGGGGGTGAAAAATGAAAGTGGGAAGGCGAGGGGGTTGTAATTAGAGGAAAGTGAAATAATGGTAAGAAAAGAGAGAGGGTATTGTTCATAAAATTAATTAATTAATCCATACAATCATTACAAATCAATGTAAAAGATCAACACCAACCAAAATGATCATTGTGCCAAAAGAACAACTACTGTGTAAAATTTAAACAATTATGTGCATTAACTTGCTCATTGTTCGTAGTCAATCTGCAACACAGTGTCATCAAAACAAGACCATATGCATTCCACAACAACCCGTAGAGGAGCTCGACTCCTCTCATTTATCCATTTAACATTTTAAAACAATTCCCAAATGAATATAGAATCAATTATTTCCACTTTGTCCAGCCCCAACTCATCACCCACTACCAACAATTATTTCAATCATCAAATACAAACACAAAATCATGCCCGATCTCGTCCTCTAATTCATTTAATATTTAGATTGTAATGAAATTATACTGTCACGGATCATGTGCTTATATTTTCTAGGAAACATGATATTCATCAATGCATATAACGGACAACCACATACATCCATCAATATTTTAAATGCAAAGACCTTGACTTGTCATTTAAACTGACAAACAACCATCACCATTTAACACATACTATGTTGTGGAACACGCAAACAGTCGACAAAACACAAGAGCACTTATGTGACTGCACAGGTCTAACTACTCTAAGTCTAAACAACCATAGTGATGGGCTATCAATAAATATAATGAGGTGGCAACAGTAAGCCTCATCAAATTGCAACAAAACCATTTTGTTTAAAAACCCTGTGACCATCTCTGAGGGCGCAACCAATAATATCCATAGCATACACAGTGGATGGCCATACCATAATCGCCACGATTGCAATACTCCCATGGAAATTAAAATGCACAGTCATAAAAATCAACAACTCAACCTAACATGTTGTAGGAACGCCACACATACCCACACATCACGCACGAAGAAATGTTGTGACTTAATCAATTAAAAACAGTGTTGGGTTATCAATTCAATAATCACAAAGACATCAACTATGTATTCGATTTAACAAATCATCCAATCAACCACGTTGAGCTTATCCATTCAATTATAATAACAAATGCAGTGACTAGATACCAAAACAAACACCATTGTTACACTATCAACGGGGCGAGCCAGTAATAAACTATGTCGAAAATACACCACCAATCCATAACAACCCACAGTATACTCGATAGGCCATAACGGTCCCCTCTATCAACACTCGGGCTTGCGAAATCAAGGGTTTGCTCTGTGGACCAACGTAGGGAGAATAGAGTCGACTCCTCTCACTGGTGAAAACCTCCAAGACCAATGGTGCACACACAGGGTATACCACAATTGACTTTGTGAATAGGGTGAAAATTCCTGTGACAGGAAAGACTATGAACAAAGAAGCTAGGCTCCATTTTGGCCTTGTAACAATACTTAGCACACGTAGGGTATAACCCTCGTGGCACTCCCAGCCAACTAACTAACAACGCTGAGAGGAACAGAGCCGAGAAGAAGCAATAGAACCCACTGTGAAACCATCAGTAACATGAACAACCCAAACCCAAGTGAAACAATGTGTAGTGACATAGGTGCTTCAAACCCATTAACCCCATAAAAGCCAAAGACTGGGTATGGTGATACGAATGCATGAATGCAGCTAGCCACTCTAGACCAAAAAAAACCCTCCAACTAAAACCAGCAAGGATGACAGAGAGCCTTTATGGCTGCTAATACTCAGAACGACCAATAACGTTATGACTTCAAACATTATCGCAGTGGAAGCCACCAACGATTCATTCCAAAAAATATCACAAATTTACACAGTTTCCATACTTAAGGAAAGCAAAAACCCATACATCTGAGCCAATATCTATTTCATAACCAGAGCAAACTTGTGGATGGAAAAAAAAAGACATACCTGTAATCAAAAGCACCTTAAAAATGCGAGTTGGCCGAGCGGTTCTCCCTCTGCTTGAAAGTCGGAGCCTAACCACAACAAACACAGTTGAACAATAGCCCGACTAGGGTGGCGGCTAGTGAAAGGAGGAAGGGTGACGTGTAGTAAATGAACGTCGCCTCCACCCTCCATTCATTAAATTCTTCAATACACGCCAACCATTAATCCATTAACCATTCAATTAAACCATGCATTGGAATTAGCATCTATCACTTGTCAAACGCGCCACCCATATCATATCTTACCATTTCCAACCATACGACAATGCATATTAACCATGTCTTTGTATAACTCAATAAATCGCATAGCTATTAATTTGTTAGCTAGGATTATCAATGATCATTTCAATTTCAATGCATGTAGATTGGTATATTAGCATAGTTTTTGCATTTGTTTATATTGCTTTTGCCTTTTTCCAACTGCTCTTTATGTATTGTTACTAACATGTCTATTGTGCAGGTGTCAAAGTAACGAATCCAGGAACAGATAGCAATGGATAACATAGGCAATCGTAACATGTGATTAGAGCTTAGAACTGAACATAACATGTCCTACCCATCATTCACTTGTCACGATTAGAACCAACACATAACATGCCTTATTCATTTCCAATAAAACTCAGATTTCATCAATGATGTAAGCAGTGTCGAACAACATCATAACCATGAAATAAGAACTAGACCTAATCTTCGAATCTACAAGGGGGTCCCACCTACTAGTATTATTTATATTGTTAGCTTATAATAATAGGCTTTAGCAATACTTTGCGGGAAAAACCTCACTGTGATTTCAATTGTCAACAGGGTCTACTGGATTATAGTCTCTCAGCTACTTCAGATCTGTCATCATGGGAGTTTTCCATGGATTAGTAATCCATCATCTCGGACTTCTGAGTAACCATTATGATACACTTTCTCTGTCATAGGAAGTTTTCACCACGCTTCTACTATATATGAGATACTCTGCTTCAAGTTGCTTGAATACATACAAGGTCTTATTCTATATTCATACATGGGTCTCTTTCTGGTATACCTCAAAACCTTGAGATTGCTCTACATAAGCTTCTTCCTCAATTTCTCTATTGGGAAGAACAACCTTTTACATCCAACTGGTGTAAACTTCAATCCATGGATACTTCAAGAGATATAATAGCTCAGATAGAGGTATATCTGGTTTACTGGAATAAGTTGTCATCATAGTATTCTCCCTCCTTCTGGAAGAACCTTTAGTTTTGAATCTTGCAATGTTTCCATAATTTCTTACATACATGGTTCTTCATCACAATCTCCATTCCTTTCGCTTGGCTGCTTCTAGTGGTTTCAAGCCATGTTGGCAGTGTTATGATTCTCAGTATAATAATTGGTTGTTCTCACTTTTCTTTCTTTCTTGGAATCCTCATGTTCTTCCTCGTGTTCCTATTTAAATTTGGGGTCCATGGAGTCTTCTATAGATTATATGCCCTTCCTTCCTGAAGATTCCAACTTCTTCCTTTCATCATAGGAACATCGATATAGATGGACAACTAAGGATACTTAAGGCTTCTTTTCGAAGAAGACTTCTTCTAGAGTCAAATTGAACACATGCTACTTATCATGGCTACTACTTTTGATGGGGAACATGGAAAGATACTTTATAATCTTCACAAATTCTTCAATGGGTCATATCATTTAGGATTTGATCCCTCCTAATCCTGGCTTCATGAATGAATGCATGTTCTTCTTTTGGAATTCTGCAATCAACTCCCTCCATATAAGAGAGTCCATGCTTTCGTCTACATCCTTATTTCCTTCTACAAAGTGTCACAAGTCTTATTCTAATTTCCTCTTGATTACTGACTTCTTTATGGTTTGACTCATTTTGGGTCTCTTCAAGTTTGATTATGATTTCGGCCTATCTGGCAGTTGTTACTTATATAATAGATTCCTTAGTAATTTGTCACCAAAGATTGTCAACGTACTTCATCTTTTTTCATGTACATTAATTGACTTGTAGTCATTGTAATAGAAATCCTTATCTTGTTATTCTTCCATAGGTATTGTTTCACTAACCATCTTATCTTCTAATAAATAAATAGATACACAAGAACTATGTAAGCATGGTATGTACAAGAACGATGTTATAGAAGAATATTGTTACCTTGACTAGAAGAAGAAGTCTCCTTCATCTTGCTTAACTTTCTTTGAGGGTTCCTTTTCTTCGACAACTGTTGCTTCATGTGTTTCCTTCATTTTCTTTAACTCATGACAGTGGTTCCTGTACTGACCATATTTTCAACAGTTGAAGCATTGTATTTTTGACATATCCTTTTCTTGAATTGGTTTCTTCCTTAAGCCAAACTTCCTCTTATTCCTGGAATTCTTGAACTTTGTTGTGAAGGCTTGATCATCATATTTCTTTTGGAGTTTATCTTTTGCGCTAATCCTTGATTCTTCTTGTGCACAACAAGTCCAAAGCTCTTCAAATCTAGGATACTCCTTTCTTGTGTTCAAGCTTATGGCAAATGCATCCCATGTCTTGGGAAGGCCATTGAGTACTATATTTACTAATTCCTTTTCTGAAATGATTTCTTCAATAGCTTGTAGTTGATCTCTTAAATGAGAGATTCTTACAAAGTATGATGTTATGTTGTCATCATCATTCAATTTCTTGCCACATAGCTCATTCTTCAGACTCATTACTTGTCCTATGTTTCTGACTGAGAATAGGTTAGTTAGGGCATCGTACATCTTCTTAGATGAGTCAATATGAGAGATGTAGGGTATCAAGTGGTATTTATAGAGTCCATTGTGATACTCATAGCATTGATGTCATTGTCCTTGAACTTCTCCATAACTGCAATGTTCTCAAGTTCCTTCTCTTTTCTTGCTTCAAATTGTGGTTTCGTGATCTCTTCTTTCATGATATCCAACACTTTATTCTTGGAAAGGATGAGGTCAATCCTTTTTTTCCATGCTCTGAAGTTAGAAGCCCCTTCTAACTTGTTTTCTGACTTCATGGAGTAAGTCATGATTGCTTTGACTTGGTCAACCTTTGACTTTGATAAAAAACTGAAACTTGACGCCTTGACTTGCTTAGAGTACCAGGAGGTGCGGTAGGCTAGGGTGCACTAGGATATCCATAAATTAGGTCAAGCTCTTCACTTAAGCTACCTCAACAAGAGGGTTAGGGTTTTGTTGTTGCAGCAAAACTTTGACTGCAACTACAACTCCAACTGAGCAAATCCTCCCAATCTATCTTCCAGTGGTTAGACTGTCTGAAGATAGTGTGGGCCCATAACTTGTTAGAAAAATAGGTGTGCTCATTTCACCATAGACAATATAGCAATATTGTCACCCAACCATAGGCACAAAGGCCAGCCCCAAGCACCTTAACCTTGACAGAAAAAATAATTATGGAAGCAATCTAATAGCCAACCAAGGTAGCGCACCTTTCTCCAAGGCTAGAGCACCAAGCAAGAATAAACCAAGACCAAGCAGAAAGTCCAAACCATAACCAAGAGAAGGTCCAAACCAAAACCAAAATGTCAGTTGCAGCAGCTACAACTGCACTCTCTCTCCAATCTTACACATCACTAGTCTTATGCAGTTGTGAGTGTGAGAGTAACAAATGATCTCTAGCACCCTCTATTTATACTACTCTATCTCACTTGAATGGGTCGACTTCTCTTTCTCAAGGCTAATAACTCAATATTAAATATTCTCTTGAGCCGACTTGTCTCCTAGGGTTATTATCCAATGTTTTAGGGTTTCTCTTGCTTCCCGGAATATTTTAGTCTCGTCAAAGGTTACATGTGAAGGTTAATACCTCCCACAACTACCATAGTATCAACATTGGGTTCGACATCGATAATCCACTTCCCTCCGTATGGATTTTATTTGGAGTCAGAATATGCCACTGAATCATAATCTTTCATCTCGGCCACCGGTGATTGCTTGGAGCGACATTCTTCGGTGTTGTCCCAAGGGATTTTATGGTATTCACACCACTTTCCCATGTCCTTCTTCGACTTCTCATTACCCTTCTTGGGTTGCGGCTTGGACTGGTTGTCCTGAGAGTGGCCATCTTTGCTTTGTCCTTTGTTTTGTCGGTTGGGGCCACCTCTGCCCTTCTTTGGCTGTGAGGAGTTTGTAGATCCAAACTCTCGCCTCTTCTACTTAAATTTATGCTCGATCTTGACAAAATATATATAAGTCGCACCTAATGATGTGATGTCTAGAAACTCCATTTTTTTTTAATGTATCTATGCAAATAGCCTTGGTATTTGAGCACCATATGTCATTCAGAGTTTTTGATACCCAATTTGGTGCGTAAGGTATAGAAAATATTGGTGAAATCCAGTACTGTCTAGTCCCTTTCCCAACGCAGCGTGGTCCATTTTGTGTATTGGTCCTCGTAGCTTCCAACATGGTAGTATTGTTCGTTAATGGCATCCCTAAAGGAATCCCATGTGGGGGCGACCGCAAATATTTCAAATTCCTCTATGGCCCTTTGCTCAAAGTAAGTATACCACTAGTCCTTAACATGGGGGATGGCCTTGAGGAGTGCAAAAGTAATCTTTTCCCTATCGAAAAAATTGTGGACCGAAAAATACCCTTCGTGCAGATTCAGTCATTTATATACAACATCTGCATCTTTTTGTCCTTCAAATAATGGAATATAAATATTTACTTGTACCTTGAAGGGGGTTGCATGGCCGCTTGATGAAGATGCATCTCTTGTGGGCAGCCGCCGAAGGATCTGTGAAAAGTTGTCTATCATTTCGTTCCTTTGTCTTGCAAAGGCTTCCTCGAGAAATAGTTTAAAAGGATCTCCTAATCCATCATCTTTCTTCTCATCCCCCATGAGTTGTTGTCGGGCTCAGTACGACTGATATTGCAAAGGCTCGACTAGTTCGAGTCCCAACTTCTTGTACCCAGATCTTGTCGGGGACATGCACGAAGAAAAATAAATGAAGAACAGACTGCTCTGATACCACTGATCCGGATTTATGAGAGGAAGGAAATGAATAAAAGATTGAATACATTAACACGGAGATACAAAGAACAACAACAGATATCCAGTGAACAATAACTTCTATTGAATAAATAAAATAGGTTGAAACTGTAAAACTGCAGAACTAAAAACAACTTGCTCAAATGGTGGTAGCTATCTTTGATAAGAGATGTGGCTGCTACGTGCATCCATTTGAGTTGAATGATTACAATGAGGCTTCAAAGGCTTTTTTAACATTACTCATGAATGCCAAAACTCTAGACATCCAAAAACCTAACCCTAGGAGATGAAATGCCAAAAGTTATGTGGGCTCGATGGGTAAGTTGATACCTCAACTTTTCGGGGTCGTAAGTTTTGCATACGACGTCCATTTTAGGCGTGTGATAACCCGTTGGAAAGGTCCTTTTGAGAACTACACATTATGCCATAAAACTCTATCTATGTTGATAGTTTGATTATGGCAAGCCAAAAAAACATTGTTTAGGGCCCCAAAACGGCCCTAGAAGTATAGAAAGATGTATTGACATGAAAACTTCCAAAATAAGCCAATTGGAATAGGTGGGTGGCCACCATTATCCACCTGGATGCTATGTATGGCTTCAGGATAGCCCTGAAAGTGAAAAAACCACAATTACAAAGAAATGTAATCATTACAAAGAAATGTGTTGAACTAAAAACTGTCAAGAGGAGCCCACTGGAATAGGTGGGTGGCCACCAATATCCACCTGGATCAACAGTGATATAAAAACATGAACTAAGCCCCAATATATAAATGTTCACGTGTTATTTCTTATAATGTGATGCGACTGGAACATTTTAAGTCTTACCTTAACCATCGAGTCCCCAACAAAGGAGGTCACCCATTCCTCATCGATACACCTAGTGTCGGAGCTAATCACTTCATATATGTCGATGTACCTGATCTAATCACTTGATCTTCATTGATACATATCAGAGCAATTCATGGTTTCCTTGCTAATATAGGAGTTAATGCTTTTCTTGTCGATACAAGGACAGGACCCTACAATACTGCCTTTTGTATTTTGGACATAATTTTTGAATCTGATACTTGTTTCACATGTTCCTTATACCATTGGAAAGGTATTTCTGAGATACATATTTTCACAATTGTATGATTTGAGATATTCCTCACCAATTGTTCACATGTTTCAGGATTAATATCTGGCACATTGTCGACGGTCGCGGAGAACATAATACCTCAACCAAAAATAAAGGAACCATGAACCATACTCAGGGAAGCTTATACAAACTCACACTTAATTAATTATTTAGTTACATTAGTTCAAATGCATGAAATTAATAGTTTATCTTGAAGTTATTGTGTGGTAATTATTCTATTGCATATTGAATAGTGCTAGGTACCAATACTAAAGGAAGGTCATACTCAACAACTTGGATAGGCAGCGTGTAAGGGAAGCAAACCATGAAAGCACAACTACCACACATCAAGGAAAACTACAAGTATGTAGCAATATCCTTGCAAATGTGATTTGTCACCGAGTATGATAGAGCAACAACAACAA
Source organism: Picea engelmannii (assembly GCA_009831015.1). Taxonomy (NCBI): domain Eukaryota; kingdom Viridiplantae; phylum Streptophyta; class Pinopsida; order Pinales; family Pinaceae; genus Picea; species Picea engelmannii. Next base: position 383,227 of record ML784299.1, on the reverse strand, counting down.
CTACATTTGTCGCAACAACAAGGGAGTGCTGAAAGGGAATCGAACCCGAATGACTGAAGAAGAATTTTGAATCCCATTATGGTTCAATATCAAATGTGGAGAGATAAGCATTTTCCCATGTACAAACCAATATTCATGGCGGGTGAGGTGCACTATGGCCATAATCTATGATGGCCCACCAACACTAAAAGACAATTTCGAAATGTAATTGCATATTATACATTAAATCATAAACATTTGTGTTGTCCTTATTCTCTCATCATTATGAAAGGTACAAGGACAAAAGTTTGTAAATGAAAGGTCATAGGGGGGAGGGGGAAGGCCAAGAGTCAATTTGAACTTCAATAAGTACGGGGATTGTATCCGAGTAAAGGGATTTTTGGACCTTTGAGCTTTCATGTACTATTACTGAAACTTTTAATGAGGAGAAGCTTGTTTGTCGAAGCTATTTTCTAGAGAACTTTGATTCTCGTGTTGGATGTATTGTGGAATATTCCTTTACGTTTTGCTCAGCACTCAGGTTGTGTAAGAATGTACTTCATATTATAGATTATTCTCATGTATGTTTGCCACATTCTTATTTTGGTTCTTCGGGGGATATTTGTTTGAATTCATGGACATAGGACTGTAAATAATTGTTTAAATGTTAGACTATTCTGTGTTTGCAGTGATTTATTCGTATTCTTGTTTTTGTTCCGTGTGAATTATTTCACGGGCCATTGACAAGAGCATGGCTTGTTTTATGTTTGATTTCTGGTTACTATAGTTTCATCCAGACACATGCATCTTAGATTAGCTACATTTCATTCCTTAGCTTAGAAATCATCATTGGTGGACCAGGCCGCAACCGGTAAACCCAAAACCAAAAATGGTTGCAAGGCCAGAATTCAGATGGGTTCCCTACTCCAAATGATGAGAGGTATAATCGAGACTTCTTATCAGGGGTAACCCCTACTATTGACAAAGGGAATTTTTCCCACGCCAATAACATGCCATGCCCATTTGTCGATAAATTAAGTGGCACCTTTATTCTAGTAAGAAAAAAAAATTATTTGATATATAGTAGTTTGTTCTTTCTCGGACTTAAATAATGGAGATTCCTCTTCCATGACAAAAATAAAGGATCTGAACGTACCCAAGATTGCAAGTGTCGTTGTGCCATGTTGTCACTAGGGAGAAATGTGGAGGAGGATAGCGTGCCACCAGATCATTATGAAAGTGCCCCATATCATAAAAAATGATATCACATTTCTCAGAAGTAAAATTTGATGAAGAAAATGCACCAAAGTGTTGGGTCCCCGGGACACCAATCCACCAGCATAGATACACACAAACATTACACAAGAGACCCTAGTTTTTCATGTGGATTGTGCAATTGTAAGAAGCACCCAGTGCATAGAGTTTGAGAAATCATTTAATGAGTATAGTAGAATCCCACCAGTGGTGTTCACATCAAAGTCATAAAATCAAATGAAGGAACATAACCAAATTTTGAAGGTGTCGCGAGATGGTTGGTCTTGTGAAAGGGTAGAGAGATATTTTCACCGGGTTATAGGGTTTCTACAACAACATTGCACTAAACCACCATATCTTCGCTCCACCGGGACACCCGACCACTAGGTTATCATATCACTGCACCACCCAACCAACAACTATTAAGGATGATTATATCTATATAATAACGAGTTGGATGGATGCCAACTATTTCAAAATGTAAATATTGAGACCAACATATCAAGAGAAGGAACCATGTCATCATTGAGAAAGGTTCAACACCTCAAGATTGTTGTAATCTTTCGATACCACCTAATCATTTCTTTGTTGGTAAAGCACCACAATCATAAGAGGACAGAAAAAATTAAAATAAATGACTTGTCTCATTGTCCTCATCATGGGGTTTAGATAATATGGATAAGAGAGAGAAAATTGGGGTGAGGAGAATAAGTACGAGATTGCAATGACATGAAGAATGACATATCTTAGATATCACAAGTATGCTTAGATACCTCCAACAAAGTGCATAGAAGAATGACATGATTTCACAAAGGAGAAGCCACCAAGATACGTGTCAAGGTTTTGCTAGGGTTTGTGCACCCTGAGAGATCACAAGAGGTAAAAGATCATATGAGATCGTTTTAGTGAAAGCGTGCGTTGGCAGGGAAGGTGCGATTGAGCGCAGTCACAACACCATTGGTTACAGAGGTGTGTAATCATTGTGCAACAAAGGAGCATGAGATTAAGGAGACAATTTCACAACTCATAACTAAATCATGCTATATGCTGCCACATGTGATGTTTTATGTTGATGGATATGTTTAGATGGAGAAGGAAGATCACGAATATTACAAAGAAATAGAAAGGCCTAGGAGATTACAATGCCAACGCACATAAGATTGTAGGGGTAACCAGGTCGCACTACAAGTAGCAATGAGATCGATAAAGATGGAACCAAATTCATAGATCTCGAGAGGAGGTTAAAAAGGGTAACCAATTTGTATTTAAAAGGGCTAGATCACAAAGCATTGAGGGGGGATTTAGGAGGCTCTTTCCAGGAAGCTCCAAATTCTTTCCTGAACGGAGGTTGGAAATTCATGCATATGGACTTATGCATTTATGTCAAGGAAAATGAAGGATTGAAAACCCAAAATCTAGACATCTGAAATGAATACTTGTATATTTTTATCGAGTCTAATAAAGGATTGAAAGTTAATTCATAGTTTATGTAGACAATTGTGCATTTCTTTCAATTGTTTATTCCTTATGTATTGCATTTCTGTCAATTGTTCTCTGTAGGGAATTATTATGAATAGACTATGGATTTGATTGTAGGCACATTTTTAATATCATTTCTATGTGAACTATTTTATATGGATGATTATTGAGTATATTAAGTTTATTTATGCTAAGAGTGATGAACTATTTCTTGCTTTCAGTAGTCTTTTTATGCTTGCAATCAATCTCTTATCATTGTTAGATTAAGATTAGAATAGGATTGCATTGGCATAATTAAATAGGACTGTATTTAGGATTTAAGAAAGTTTTCACGAAATTCTCCTTTCAAGGAGCAATCTATTTGGTGGCAAATGGGCCCACATACCAATGGACATCACTACACCAAATGAATATAAGCCTAATTGGGGCTTTGATATGGTGATGATCCCCTATAGCAGGAAGGACATTTTTGTCTATCAACAGAATAATATGTATATTATAGTTGATAGTATACCAATATATATTCATCTACCCATATTTATCAAGTGACAAGAGAGATCCAATCCCTGGAGCTGTAAAACTTTCCTCAAGTTTTGCACTCTAAAAAACGTTTACACCTCAAGGAATATGATCCCTTTGGGCACCTAATAGATCCAGTGTTTAAATAAATCTATGTCAGTCGTTATTCAAAATAGTGACTCATTGATTTTATAACATGCAAATTTTACAAACTATAATAACAAAGTTAATATAAAAATCTTAATTTTTATTTAATATAATATTGAATAATTTTAAAAATAAGAATGAAACTTGACATCCTTCTTAAATAAAAAAAATTATTTAACATAATATTTTGAAATTTTAAAAATAAGAATGAAGTTTAACATCTTTTTTTAAGAAAAAAAAAACATATTTTCTATTTCAGTATAAAATCGAAAGTACATTCTTTAGGTGCAAAGTGCATCCATACAAAAATTAAAATCGGGTTTTCGCCAATAGGTCACCACTAGTGCCAAGAATACACCAAATAGAGCTTTAACCTTGCTGTTGATTTTTAGATTGGTCAAGACCCAAACAACAACATCACAAGGATATGAATCCCCCTGGGTTTTTAGAGAGGTGGTACTCCTCTTTGCCTAAAAGATTGGAAGATTCTTTGTATGGTTTTGCAATGAATGTAAAAGGTGAATACTAAAGAGAAAACCCCGAGAGATCTTCCAAGAAATCTTATATGTACAAGTGTAAAACCTTTATATATAGTTATACAAATATAAATTAGATCATTTAAAGAAAATATAAGATAAAGTGTGTCAACGGAGATTTGTTTTTACAAGTTTTTGGAGTCTCGCTTCAACAAATATTCTTTCTTTCTGGTAAGATAAACTGAACTTGGAATCTGCTATGACTTTTGCAAGATGAAGAAATGAAAAGGCCTTCAAAGAAATTTAAATAATAACTTCATTACAACCCAAAAATTATTTTGATAGGCAATACATTTGAAATCACATGCTTTCAACTCAAGTCAAAGAAATCACTATTGTAGTGCCCCGAGTAGTTCTTTGCAAAAGAACTTTAAAACAGTATCCCAAATATGATAAGTTTAATAATATTAGAAACAAGAGAGTTGAAGCAACTTCTACAAAGTCTCAATGACAACTAATAAACTGAATGAAATAGAAATTGCCTTTTTACAAGGAGGGATCTTCCTCCTCTAGACCTGAAATATTACAAGATGACTGAATATTTCAAAGAAAGAACTACTCAGACCCAAATATTCATAATCTCAATACATTCATGGAAGATTTGATGGAAAGAAACAAGAAAGAAGAAGACGATGTAGAAAGACAAGCTTTAGTAGGCCAGTTCAACAAATCTTGGAGAGATAGAACTTTGTTTCTTGCATACTCTTCACCACTGTAGAAACTTCTCACTACCAACCTCTCTGATAGTGTCTTCTATTGTCCTTTTAAAATCTGCTTTCCATGTTCTTGAAGTACTTAAGGTTTGTCTTTCTAGAACTTTCGATGATTCCTTTTTTGAGTAAACAAATTTTAATTAATGCTTGATTGAAGTCTCATTAATGACTTATGTTATTGAAATTTGTGCCTCCAAGTAGGGCCCACTTAGTCCTTTAATAAAGTATACTAAATAAACTTTATTTTCAAATTTTTGATTTGACTACGTTTAATAAAAGCAAATTGTGTTTTAAATTTTTGAGTAAGATATTTGCCCTTTCAGCCACGGGAAACATTCTAGATGATATATTCATCATCTCATCTTTCCAATGAGTCCTCCTAACCGCAATTTCGAGTTCTGGATCTGAAGATATGAGCTAGGGAAGTTGAGGTTCCAAGCAGATTTATCATCAAATCATAGAAGTCAAGTTGAATGTTCTTTCAATTTTTTAGAGCAATATGGCCAATTTCAATCCTTGAAACATGTTCCATCATCTTTCTCTTCAAATTATCTTTCCAACGAGGTAAAGTTTACCCAAATCCGACTCTTGGATCTCAAGTTATGGCTTCCAAAAATTCGTCGCTTAGCAGTCGTTCATTTAACTCACAGGTTAATCTTAGCCCTTGATCTAATTTTCATCCTCCTTCATAAGAATTTTGACTTTTGTTCATAAATTGTTTATCCCACATGCATGGGAGTTTTGCGGATTTTATGGTATATAATAAAAAGCATGGCATACACTTAATGTGAGTTAAGGAGAGACTATGGAAACTTGAGCATGACCCCTTAGATAATTCATGAAATAATTAAAATTTTGGTATCCTAATCATCATCCAGTCATTGCCCAGTAAGCACTGTTATAGCAAATTTTGCCTCACCCCATGCAAATTGCTTGGATGGCCTTTCCATTTCCCTATGCAGACTTGAAGTCCCCTTTTGTACTTTCCAGAGCCAAAAAATCATATTTTTCCACATATACGTCCCCTACCAGTTAGACAACATGGGTATATGCATGTTGCACCACTACAACCCGTGTACATCAAGTTTGGTGCTCAAAATTAAAATTTGTGTCGGGTTTCCATGTCACATCATGAGATCCATGATCCTTGACCTTCCATATACTGGAAACGTTCCGACTCGACCCTTCAATTCCATTTGAAGGCTATAAATTGAGCCATATCCAAACTGTGGAAGAGGAGATAATTCAACTTTTGAGATCAAAGATACTGTGGAGAAATTTCACTTCACATTGAGTCTGCATCCCTTTATCCTTGAAAGTCTGAACACATTGTTCATCCCCCAAGCTCTTCCCTCTTTGATGGAGAACCTCATTGTCTCCTTTATATGAGATTGCCTTTGGTGGAGGATTGAAGTGGTGGAGGCCTAACTGGAAGGGACTTAGTTTCTCGGTTCCGAGACGTGCCAACACAGAGGTTTGTCACTTGTATACTTCTGTTGATTATTTTAATAGAAACACTCTTTTCTCCTCCAATTGATATCTTGCAAATATTTGAATTGTTATTCCATGGGCGTATTTGTCATGTATGTTAATGGATTATGCTATTTTATATGCTAACATTATATAGTATCATTGTATTCTTGCATATCTTGGTTGTTGAGGACAAGTTGCAGGTATAAAGCTTTGAGTTGTGTGCTCCATGGTGGTCTTCATTGAACGTCCAGACGAGGTAGGCTCTTGGCCTTGTCTTGTTATCATTTCATTTCTATATCATACTTGGGATTAGAGTTAGTTTTTGCAGTCATTATGTCTATTGTGGTTTACCCCATGCCATTCCAGAAATTCGTTGCTCAACAACTGTTCATTTAACTCACGGGTTAATCTTATCCCTTGATCTAATTTTTGTCCTCCTTCATAAGAATTTTGACTTTTGTTCATAAAATGTTTATCCCACGTGCATGGGATTTTTGGGGATTTTATGGCATATAATAAAAAGCATGTCATACACTTAATGTGAGTTCAAGAGAGACTATGGAAACTTGAGCATGTCCCCTTATATAATTCATGAAATAATTAAAATTTTGGTAACCCAATCATCATCCAGTCATTGCCTAGTAAGCACCCAATCAACAAAAGTTAGGGTTGGGTCATATCCCATGTGTCACAATCTGATAAGGTGTCGCATGTCATAGTGTAACTGGTTTCCATGTGTCATCATATAAGTGGAGGTTTCCATGTGTCATCATATAAGTGGAGGCATAACACTTAGGAAAGAATGGTTAAGTAATGGAGATGGAATGAGAGAAGGGTAAGAAGGTCGTGAGGGAGGTGAGGAGAGTAGGTCCACGTGGAGAGGAGGTAAGGGAGGAGTAAGGGAATAAGTGGAGGAGAGGCAAAGTAATAAAATGTAAAACTAAAACTAAGTATGGGAAGTGGGAGAGTAAGAACCATGAAAATGTATGGAGCAAAAAATTAAGAATACGAAACAAGAAAATGAGACTAAGTCAAGACTTAGTCTTAAGTGATAATAACAGAACTAAGAAAAATAAGCGTGGTTTCAAGAAGATCTTAGTTATGTTGCACATGGAAAAAGGCATTGTTTTGGGAGGTTAGACAAAAACCTGGATATCTTGAGCATACGAAATCGGACTTTGAACACAAAAAATGTGTGATGAAGCTGAGACTGAGGGCTACACAATAAATTGATGATCTACCAAAATTCCCTTCTTTTGATCTGGAATTTTTTTATTATTATCCCAAGAATGGGGAGTCTAGGTGATCAAATTTTTTGATCAACACTTACCAAGACTTATAAACCTTACATGACATTTTTAAGGCTAAGATTGCCTCCCCCAAGAAAGTAGAACAAGATTTTGCCAATAGATCACTGCTAGTACTAGAAAGGTTCCAAATAGAGCTTCAACCTCACTGAAGTTTCAAGTATGAAACTTAACGATCATTAATCTTGCATTCAATTCGAGCTATCAACTGGTCATCATTGAATTCTTCCAAGACATAGGTGTTCGTGATTAACTACAGTGCCCCTTTTGATAGCGTGTCAATGATAGTGTTTATTTCATGATAAATATGAGTGAACAAGATCCATTAAAATTGATCACCGATGACTTTCAGTTGTTGTGGTATTTGTAAGATGCTCAGGTTACAAACATGTAGCATGTTTTCCATCCAATTAATCACTAGTTCTGAGTCACCATATATATGCAAATGGTGAACATTATTTTCACAAGCACATTTAGAAGTGTAAAAAGTGTTGTAAATTCACTTTAGTTGTTGGTTCCCTGTCCTAAGTTGGCCTTGCCAACAAAAAAAAATCATATTAGATAGATATAGTACAAAGCCCAGTCCACTAAAAGGTATCGTGCATTGACAAAATACGTTGAAAAAGCCCCATGTTATTTCTTTATTAATATTGATCTTTCATACGAATATAACCGCCTTCTAACGCAAAGGGGGTGGCTACAAAGTGAGTAATGCCATGATCTGCAAACAGAATTTATGTTGAAATAATGTAACTGCGAAGAGCATTCTTATTATTTTGTTATTGGATTAAATCCCCATTGTGGATTAATCATGTTATTATTATTATTGGATTAAATCTCCATTGAGGATTAATCATGTTATTATTATTATTGGATTAAATCCCCATTGAGGATTAATCATGTCATTATTAATATTATTGTTATTAGATTAATCCCCATTGAGGATTAATCATGTCATTATTAATATTATTGTTATTAGATT
>ML784299.1:362583-374585 GCA_009831015.1 Picea engelmannii | reverse complement strand
TTGCTGGGTTTTCTTCCCCTAGAGGGTTTCCCAGGATAAATGTTGTGTCTCTTGTGGATGTGTATTTCTCAGTGATCTTGTTCTTATTATGCTCTTATCTTTATGAAATGCAAAGAAATATAATAATGGCATAAACATTAACACTTTAATTACTAGGGTATGGCTATCCTCGACAACTTTGAATTGCAAGCCAACCAGATTCCCCTGCTACTAGGACGAGGGAGCTCTAAGGTTCTTAAGATGTATGTTGGTGAAAAATTTCCTGTAGCATTCCTTTAAAGTTGTCATGTCCCAAAGATGAGTCTCATTTAATTGGAATTCAATGACATGCCAGTATTATTTCATGAATGTGCAATCTAGAAAGAGATGTTTATCAGTTTCAACATCATTCCAACACAAGTGATAGAAACAAGGCCCCGATTTGTTTCTCAATTGGAGTCTATCCTAGGTGAGCACTCTTTCTTTTAGTACAAGCCAAAAGAAGAGAACCTTCTAAAGAGCCTTGTACCCTAGCTTCGTTGTATACTTTCCACCCAAGCTATTTTAAGCCCATACCACCTCATCTTTCGCATCTCAAATTCTGTTATGTGCTTTGAAGAGTTCAAAGATGTAAAATAGCCAGTAACGATGCCATTCTGCTTTCAAATCCATCTCATGTGCTTGCAGCGACCCTGGTCTACAAAGTGTTGTATTATGTGGTTCTCCTATCCTATTTAATATTTAATAATGTAATATTTATTTATATATTATTTGTTTATTTATATATAATTAAAATTAATACCATTTAAATATTATTAAATTTAAATGCTCACTTATCATTTATAATTTTATTAAAAATCATTTTGCATCCACTTTAAAATTTGCCAACTCTTTATAATCAATTGTAATATATTATACCACTCTTTCTATTTTGTTCAATTGGAATAAGTACCATGTCTAAGAAATAAAATTACATAAGGACAAGAAACGAAATTTACACATCTATTTGATTTTATTGGATTTATTTTTAAAAGATCATTTAATATAAATTAAATTGATGAATTAGATTGATGAAATTAAACTCTATATGGAGTATATGAAACGTTTGACATTTTGAGTGGACAATCCACCCATCATCAAAGACTATTGAAGCAATGGTGTTTGAAAAGAGTGTTGAGGGAAGTTTATAAAGGCAATTTGATAAGAATGTTGGGTTATAATTTGGAAATAGGATAATTATTAGTGGTTGTGAATTAGTTTTTGTGAATTAAATTAATAAAAATAAAGTATAAGAATATTAAAAGAAAATTAAAGCGTGGTGATTATGATTGAATATGGGCTCATAAGATGATTGAAAATATATTTAAGGTGAATTAAAAGTAATGGGGATGAGCCTGGGGAGGCAGGTGTAAGAGGGGTGCTTTATGGCCCCAAAGGAAATCGATAATTGGACTTCTATTGGAATATTGGCATCACCACCAACAATAAGGTCGAAGCCTATGCAGTATATGAGGGGATTCAATTGGCAAAGCAGAGACAAATTTCCAAACTAAACATAGTCGAGGATTCCAAAAATACCATCAGACACTTTGTGACTAGATCTTCTCCAAAGTGTTGAGGAAAAGGTATGGAGTACCTAACTCAATCATTTTCAGATCTTTCCTAGCTAAGACAAGAAAATTGGGAATGTCACATGGGGTTTATAGCCTCAAACCATTCACTCAATCCACAAGTATTAATTATAAAGGATCAAGGCTAATTTTATGATTTGTATATGTTGCAATATAAAAATAAAATTTAAACAAAGCTACATAACTATATACATATTTTACAATAAAGTAAAAATGGATACAAACGCAAAAGGAAGAACCAAGTCATGAAAACACATGTATGAGACATAACAATAATCTTATTTTATTTCATTCTAAGATATAAAAAATTGTATTTCTCTTTAGAAACCCCTGCGAGGGTATGGACCAAAGTCAAATTTAGAAGTCTCTAATGGGAAACATACAAAAAGACCCTGATAGTGAAATCAAACTGAAACTAATGATTTGGATCAGCTTGCCAAAAAAATGTTGCCACTTGACTCTGCAAGATATCCCTTATCAGCCATGAAATTAATTCATAAACCAACAAGAATACACATGCTATCAAAGATAAATCAAACACCTTTAAAACAAGATGTTGAATGGTATGATTCAGTTTTGAAACCAGCTGCCTTCAATAAGACCCCGTTGTCAACAAGAGGATTAGGCTTTCAAGTAAACTTAGAAATGAATGAAAATTGAAGCTATCTCACTAGAGATCAAACCTTAGTCTTGTAGTTCTCCTTCTATTCTCCCCTTTTAATCATATTGCCCATAACATCATTTGATCAATTATTTCGACAACGACTTTAAAAGAAAATAAATTGTAGAGCTTGTATCTCAACCAACTCATAAGCACATAGAACATAAGTGTCATCTCTTCGTCACAGTCACAGAAGTCACACAAGGGGTCCCACCTATTAGTATATTATTAAATATAATTAAATAATAAGGCCTTGCAACCATTTGCAAGAAGGTACCTTATGTTGCACTTTTGGGCGTCAACAAATTGGTGACTCCACAGGGAAATATGTTTCCAATAGATTAAGAACTCAGAATGTCCGGTTTCACAGGCTAGGTGAACATAGATCAAAGGATTATTGATCAGAATGATTATGTAATAGGGGGGGAAATATGGATTAAGGGAAATAATGAGACGGGATTTTGGGAATAACTCATGGAAAGTGGTACGTATGAGGGGGTTTGGTCCTGTATGCGATCAGTCACAGTAAAAGTGTTTCTTCGTGTTCAGGAGAAATTTTCTGATATGCTCTTTTGAATATCAGGATGGAGGGAAGAAAGGGATAGTAAAAAATAGGGAAGAAGACAAAATCATCTATCTGACAGCAGTACTGAAAGCAAAAAGCATTCACAACGATGTCTAAAAGGAGGACATCATGAAAATTGTGTAACCTTTATTGTTATTGATCAACTATACTTACAGAATGGCATTGTTGTGGCAAGACTGATCCAAAATTTTACTTTTGATAAACATAAAATGAACTGGCAGAAAATAAAACAACAAAAATTGAAAATTTAATTTAACAAAGCAAAATAAAACAACGAAACAAAAAGCTATATACAACAGTGATTTCCACATGGCGTTTATCAATCAAGCCAGTTCCACATAATGATTCAAGTGGGAACCATTTGTACTATAGGAAAACAATCGCTTTTCCAAATCCTTTAAAAGATAAGAGTTTGCACCTAGGACAAGAGCAATTTTGAAAGGACCTAGCCACAATTTTTGAAACTTCAAATGTCTCCCTCTGTCAGCATGGGTTGAGTCTCAAAGTAAGACTTTCTCATTTACCTTAAATTTGACAGCTTTTGCACATTTGTTAAAATACTTCTTTACAGTTTGTTGTCTTCTCTTTATGTTTTCCGAGGCAAACATTCTTTGTTCTTTTAAGGCTAATAGTGCATTTATCCTTTGAGGGACATTGGAAGAATTTAATTCTTCAATTTGTAGCATCAACCGTAGAGAAAAAAGTTCTAGCTCAGTAGGAAGAATGGCTTCTTGACCATAAATAAGCTGAAAGAGGGTGCAACCTGTGCTTACCTTGGTGGTAGTGTGATATGCCCAAAGGGCGTAAGTGAGGAGAGTGTGTCATTGACGAGGCTTATATTCAATGAGCCTCTTTATGATCCTAACCAGATTTTTGTTAGTAGACTCGGCTTGCCCAGGTCCTTGGGGGTAATAAGTTGATGAAGTGAAATGATTGACTCCCAACTTGACTAGAAATTGATTCAATTTCGCGAAATGAAAGCGGGACCATTGTCCGTAATAATTTCTAAAGGAATGCCAAATTTGGAGAAGATATTAGTTTTTAGGAAAGAGATTATTTGTTCATCCTGTGAGTGTCTAAGAGGGACAACTTCAGTCCACTTAGTGAAATAATCGGTGGCTGTCAAAATAAAAATATGCCCTGCAGAAGACAGAGGATTAATGGGACCAATAAAGTCTAGGCCCCATTTGGAAAAAGGAAATTCGGGGAGAACAAGTTGCAAAGGCATAGTAGAAAGACGTTCTTTCCCAACGAATTTTTGGCACTTGTCACAAGATCTTGCGAATTTATAAGAATCTCGAAAGATTGAAGGCCAATAGTAACCATTTCTTATGATTTTAAAAGCAGTAGCTTTTGCAAAAAAGTGGCCACGAACGTGAATAAAAGAATCTGAAGATCCATGAGTTTCATGTAACAATTTATGTGATTCCTCATCATTCATGCATTGAAGCAATATACCACCAGCAGACCTTCTGAACAAAAAGTCTCCTAAAATAATATACTTGGAAGATTCAAAGCGGAGTCTTCTCTTCTAATGAGGATCTAAGTCATCTGGGCATTTTTGATATTGCAAGTAATACACTAGATTTTTATACCATGGGTGTTCAACAATAGAAAGGGTTTGAGTCTCAATATAAAATAGTGTTGAAAGAGGATTATCCTAATCATCAAGTTCTTCACTTGCTTCAGCATGTTGAGCTAAGTGAAGGGTTAAGTCTCGTCCCTTGATTGTTTTTGAAGTCATGATCGTCAAATCATGCTCCTTAATCTTGGCAAGCCAATGTGCAAGCTTCCCTGAAAGATAAGTTTTTGAAAGCAGAAACTTGACAGCAGGAAAAGGTACTTTTACCTGCGTATGTTTTCCTAGAATAAAGTGGCGAAATTTCTCTACAACTTTAACAAGAGAAAAAACATGTTTCTCAATATAAAAGTACTTGAATTCATCATCTGATAAACTTTGACTCAAGTAAGCTATAGGTTTTTCATTATTCTAGTCATCACATTGTAAGAGAATAGCAGTAACCACTTCCTCAATGGCATTAGTATATATAATAAAATATTTCTTAAAGTCTGGTTTCGCCAGAACCGGTGCGGAACTGATTTCCTTCTTAATCCTTACGAAAGCATTTTTGACATCATCTGTCCAAGAAAAGGAGCGATATTGCCTTAGAAGATTATGAATTGGTTTAACCATTAAAGAAAAATTAGGAGCAAACCTATGGACAAAGTTGATAATACCCATAAAGGCTTGGACCTCCCTTTTGGAAGTGGGGGCAGGAAGGTTCAGAATAGTTGCAATCCTTTCAGGATATATGCTTATTCCTTAATCAGAAACGATATGTCCAAGGAGCTTGCCCTTGGTGATGCCAAAAATATATTTAGAAGGATTTAAAGAAATGTTGAATTTTCTACATCGCATGAGAACTTTTCTGAGATGACCAAATTGATCCAATCGATTCTTTGAATAGACAGTCAAATCATCAAGATATACTTGGATAATTGTACCGATCATATCGTCAAAATCTATTTGCATAGCTCTCTAGAAAGTGGCACCTGCATTAGATAAGCCGAAAGGCATGCGTTCATAAGCAAATGTGCCCCAGCGTGTAGTAAAGGTGGTTTTGTATCTATCAGTCCTTTTTACCTTGATTTGATTATATCCATAGAAACCATCAAGTAAGGACATCATTTGTGACCCTACGACTTGTTGCAAAATCATTTCCATAATAGGGAGAGGAAAATGATCTTTTACGTTTGCTCTATTTAGTGTGTAAAAATCCTCGCACAATCGAATCTGACCAGTTTTTTTCCTAACAGGAACCAAATTTGAAACCCACTTAGAATACTTAGCTGGAAAGATTATACCATCTTTCAAAATTTTTTCCAATTCCTTTCTAATAGTAGCTTCAAGCGTGGGGTTAATGGGTTTTTTTTTTGCCTCACTGGTTTTATCCCTTCCTTCATAGAAATGGCATGTTGTATGAGAGCAGGATCAAAACCACGAAGATCCTCATATGACCATGCAAAAACATCTTGAAATTCACGTAGTAGTTCTGTGAATTTCTCCTTTTCTTCGTCGAAACATTGGGCACCTAGTTTAACCATATTTGGAGATTCGGATGTCCCAAGGTTCAAGGAAATGGTGTCACTCAATTTCCTTTTCGACTCCTCTTCCTTTTGCATCTCTTTGTTGCCTACATCACTCAACGAAAATGAAATCTCGATAGGAGTCAAGCCTTTTGGAAATTTGTTGTCTTCCATAGATATGATTTCATGGGGCTTAAATGGTTCATTTTGTATGAAAACACAGATGCCTTCATCATTAGGGAAAACCTGTCATGATTGTATATTATCATGAATGTGCGAATGATATAAATATTGAAAAGTACAATCATGCCTTCGAGGTAGAAGTCATTGAGTAGGATATGTCGCAAAAACAACTAACCTATCATCCATTGAATTAAGTTCTCTCTTAACATGAGCGATGTTAAATGATAACAAGCTCAAGATAAGCATCCAAACAACTTGGGTATAACGTTTCATCAACTTATTGCTGGGAGAATAATTTTTACGCACAAGGTTCACAACAAGTTCAGAATCACCAAAGACTGTAAGGTGGATGCAACCGAGGTTATAATCATTTTTTATGCCTAGCCGTAAGGCTTCAAACTCAGTAGCATTGTTCATGCAAGCAAACTCTAACCTAAAAGAAAAATTGTGAATTTTACCTATAGGTGAGTACAAGATAATGTCAGCTCCATTACCTTCGTTTGAGCATGAGCCATCAAAATGCATGTGCCACATACCATCTTCTAAATCAATTTGTTCCAAAGTAGTGTCACCCTCATCAACAAAGATAGAGTACACCCCTAAGTCTTCCTTGAGATAGTTTACATTCAGTCGAGGAATGCTCTCTATGTATGGTGAAATTATTCCTTCTCTTAGGACTATAATATTCTTTCCATTTCGGGGAACATATAAGTGTGTTCCATCAAGCAAAATATATCCACTTGTTAGGGCTTGCCAGACTCTTCCTAAGATAATAGAATAGTTGCTTACTGGCATGTCGATTACTTGGATGCTGAGGGTTGTCCTTATTTCGGGATGTGCACACAGAACTAAAGTTACGTCTTTTATTTCACCTATAGTTGATTGTTACAGACTGTTATAGGAGAGCATGCTTCTAGAATTTTCATTAGTACATGATAATCCTAGCTCTTCCATGATGATTTTTGACATTACACTTGGACCCGAACCGCCACGAACTAGGCAACAATGGGCTATCTTATCCATAATTTTTACAGAAATGAAAAATGGAGGGTTTTTTACAAGGTGTCTAAAATTATTTACACCTATCTTATTTATAGTGGTATCCTCTTCTTTTGTCTCTTCAAAAAGATTGGCTATGGTGGAAGCCTTTCCTTCCATAAAATTCTTGAGATGCTTTTGTTGTTCATGGACGACAACCATGTCCAAAAGAGTAGCATCAGCCTTGATATTAGTCAATTGATTAAGGATGTTATACTTGGAAGAGGGAAGAGGGGAAGGAACTCCTTGACTTTCGGGAATTTTGATAGCTTGTACATTAGTACCTTGTGAAGACAAGGCTGGGGTGGAAGAAGTACGAGGAGAATTGTATTTCCCTTTAGGAGCATAAGATTTTTTCCTAGTAATTATGATCATAACATCTTTCGGTTCTACCCAATCTAGAACAACAACAGTGGTTTTGGGCTTCTTGCTAAAGATTTTATCTCTGGCACTCTTCTTAACTTCACAAGTACTTTCTTCATGATTTTCTTCGCAAAAGTTACACCAACTACGAGACATAATGGCCTTGGGCTAAAAATTGTTTCTTTTGAATTCCTAAAAGACGTTGCGGAAGAAGAAGATGCCCCAGGAGTAAGTGAGGGAACATTCCCCTTTCATTTATAGGCTATCATCTGATTATTCATATCTTGCACAAGTTGTAGGAAGGGAGACATATATGTTTGTTTGAATGAGTCCTTTAGGGAGACCTGTTCTTTCAAGTTGTTCTTCGTACTCCAGGAAAATGAGGAGAGCAAAGACAAGATTGTCAATGGCCTTTTCTTCGAGCCTGTGACAATAAGGAGAGGGAAGCGCATTATAGTAATGCATGAAAGAGGCTTGGTTTTGGGGGTGGATTAGTTCAGGGATTTGATTGTACAATTTAGTGAAGCGGAGGTTGAAGGACTTAATAGTCTCACCATCTCTGTAAGAAATATTGTTATATTCCCTTAACTGTTCGTCCAGGCTCTTGAATTATCCATAAGTGGACTTGAACCAATAAACCAACTCTTCCCAAGTGGAAATGATTTTTGGAGGGAGATCAAAAAAATCAGTTGTCGCTTTTCCTTCAAGGGAGTTGATGAATAAGTGCATACATGTATCATTATCGTTAGCCCCAATATTATGGCAAGCATTAGAAAATGCCACTAGGTGTTCATTTATAGAAACAATATTGTTCCCTGAGAACTTAGGAAGATGCTCTTTAAAATTTGGTAACGGACGACTAGCAGGTGTTAGATTCAAGGGAGAAGATACGTGCCATGGGGTGGTCGTAGCATCTTCCTCAAACTGAAAAAGGCCATTTTTTTTATAACTTTAGCAGGGTTGGTAGCAGATTGGATAGGAACTTGATGACTATATAGACTACCAATTATCGATGAGGCCAAAGGTTGGGATGATGAAGCACCTCTAACACCACTAGTACCACCGGTAGATGACATTTTGAAAGTGATGGGTAAGGGTAAAAAGGGTGAGCTGGCAGAATCAAACAAAGTCCTCCTTAGAGTGCTTTCTTGGGTCGACAAAACAACTTTCCTCCTTCCTATTTCAATGATAGGAGTAACTTCATAGGACAATCCTCTTCTTCTTCTAGAAACGTGAGGATTTGAGGACATGAAAAAGAAGACCAAAGGCTTAGGGAAAGGGAGGTTATTGATTTCTTGGCTACCTTTGCTTGGCTTCCCAACACTCACAGATACTTATATCTTGTTCAACTACTTCCAAAGAGCGTTCAAGGTCAGCCCGGGTACTAGCAGTTTCTAGGATAGTATTGAATAAGGTCAAGGCAATACTAGTCTGGTATTTAAGACTGTGTTCAACATTAGGCTGCCTTGTATAAGGTATTGTCATGAGAAAAATCAATCAAAGAGTATTCAAAAAAAAAACCAAGATTCAAAAATAATTGTGAATACAATTAACTAGAGAGATATGGGAGATCTCCCCAGTATGGTCGTCAAATAAATGTTGAGGAAAAGGTATGGATTACCTCACTCAATCATTTTCAGATCTTGCCTGGCTAAGACAAGATAATTGGAAATGCCACCCAGGGTTTATAGCCTCACAACATTCACTCAATCCACAAGTATTAACTACAAAGGATCAAGGCTAATTTTATGATTTGTATATGTTGCAATATAAAAATAAAATTTAAACAAAGCTACATAATTGTATACAGATTTTACAATAAAGTAAACATGGAGAGAAACGCGAAAGGAAGAACCAAGTCATGAAAACACATGTATGAGACAAAACAATAATTTGATTTTATTTCATTATGAGATATAAAAAACTGTATTTCTCTTTTACAAACCCCTACGAGGGTATGGACCAAAGTCAAATTTAGAAGTCTTCGATGGGCACCATACAAAAATACCCTGACAATGAAATAAAACTGAAACTAATGATCTAGATCAACTTGCCACAAAATGATGCCACTTGACTCTGCAAGATATCCCTTATCAGCCATGAAAATTAATTCATAAACCAACACGAATACACACACTATCAAAGATAAATCAAACACCTTTAAAACAAGTTGTTGAATGATATGATTCAGTTTTGAATCCAGCTGCCTTCAATAAGACCCCGCTATCAACAAGAGGATTAGGCTTTCAAGTAAACTCAGAAATGAATGAAAATCGAAGCTATCTCACTAGAGAGCAAACCTTAGTCTTGTAGTTCTCCTTCTATTCTCCCCTTTTAATCATATCGCCCATAACATCATTTGATCAATTATTTCGACAACGACTTTAAAAGCAAATAAAATGTAGAGCTTGTATCTCAGCCAACTCATAAGCACATAGAACATAAGTGTCATCTCTTCGTCATAGTCACACAAGTCACACAAGGGATCCCACCTATTAGTATATTATTAAATATAATTAAATAATAAGGCATTGCAACCATTTGCAAGCAGGTACCTTAAGTTGCGCTTTTGGGCGTCAACACAAAGGATGTTAGTATAAAAATTTTGGTTGATCGCATTAGGCTATCCTTTTTGAATCTCAATGTCCAATTTTTTCATGTTTATTGTCACAATAACTCAGAATCATATGCAATGGCCAATACAACCATAGGAAAATCTCTTAGTCTTATGGGAGTCGATGGTGTTGAGCGTGTTGAGTGCTTGGTTACTCCCTATGAACCGAATTAATGGTGGGTTTTTTTTATCCCACGTGGAGAGCTTCTTTACACCGTGTGGAGGTTGCATGCATGAGGCAAGGCATCGTCTTGTCATGCATTTAAAGACATGAAATGTTATTATTTTGCAAAGTGGGATAATCGCTCTGGCTTGTGGGTGGAAGCATAGCTCAATGAAGAGGGTACGAGCCTGGTACTTAGTCGTTACCAGTTCGATGGATTTTCTCCAGGAGGAGAGAGAATTCATTATGGAAAGTAAAGGAGCAGTAGGGAAAGTACAACAACAACTAGTAAATATGGGTAGTGTCGTCGGCCATTTTAAGGTTTTGCATGGCAATCTCATGGGAAACTATCAGATCAAGAAAATTCAGGTACATAACTATTGAACTTTCCATCTTGGGAATGATCTCCTTGTTATTAATGGCACATAGGAAGTCTCGGGGGATGTATTATTTCATGACCTCTTGGTGGATGGTTTGGAGGCTTGTCTGGTGCGTTATGGTTTTGATTCATTCTTGCTTATCATAAGTTATTCTATGGATTCCTTACCATGCTTCATAGTATTAAAGCCGGTGAGTGAATTCTGCACTCTAACCGTTTCCTCTCTAGTGTTTAATGGCAGGGATAACGATTCGTCTAGTGCACTTTTTCTAGTAGACGATGGTCTCTTTTGGGATTTCTCTATAGTTGGTATAGGGAGGTTTGTAATACCATCCCATTGTCCTCTTTGTGCTCTTTGTGCTCAATTGCTGGCTTTCCTAGGAAATTGAGTCATTATGTCTTCTAGGGACAATGAATTGCAGCAAGACGAGGACATGGTGGAGAATGAATTTGAGGATATGCAGAGATTAATTATTCGGGTTAGCTCTCTCAGTTCAACTATTTCATTTTCTTTAGATACCCTGGTTCAACACAAGGTCTTGGTGGGACAACTTTAGGATGAGGTTGATGTGTTGAGAAGCCAGATTGAAGCTCTTCAGTTCCAGTTGTCTCAACATGACGCAGATCAGGGGAATTTCTCCTTGGAAGAAGTATGGGTGGCGAGGTAGTGTCAAAATTAGCTCCAATTCTGGAGTTAAACGATCCCATGGCATCTTCGGAGGATTGTGACCAGCTTGGAAAGGACCGTGACAAGCTTGGAAATGGCAGTGAGATGAATATCGATGCAAATCTTTGAGTATGTTTTGTTTAATAGTATGTATTAACAATATTTTTTACTGAATTTATACTATTCAACATAATAGTAGTGTTAGAATATGGTTAAGTAATAGGAGAAGGACATAAATACGGTGGCTAGAAGATCTGGTAGAGCTAGAATTTTGTTATGGTTTTAGACTCTCTTTTGTACGAAGTGGTTTCAACCATGCCCTTTTGAATGAATAAAAATCCACCATCTTTTGTTAAAAAAAAAGTGACGGGGACGATATTGAATTCAAAAATTAGTTAAAATATTAAAATAATTAGAATAAGAGGGTTACAATTTGGAAAGAGGACAAAATAGTCAATGTGCATTAAATTAATGTCTTGAAAAGAAATTTATGAGGGGAATGATAGGTTTAAGGAGGGGGAAAGATAAGATAAGATGATTAAAAGGTAATTAAAGGAAGAGTAAAAGGTAAAGGGGGGATTAACATATAAAAGAGTTAAATTCAAAAAAAAATTATTAGTTGAAAGAAAATATAAGAGGGAAAATATTGGG
>ML784299.1:342285-360384 GCA_009831015.1 Picea engelmannii | reverse complement strand
CACTTGTTGAAAGAAGACATTTTTGGCATTTTATGGTGTTTCTCTTGAAGGAAGGTGTTACAACTAGGGTTTGCATGGTTATTTCTTAGTGAATTGTAAGTATTTTTTTGCAAAACTTCTTAATGAATGATTGTAGTTTAATTTCTTGCATATATTTATGATTTTGTTAAATCAAAACCCTAGGTGACAAGCACACAAGTAGGTCCTTGTCTCATGTCCCCTGATAGAGAATTTTTCAGCCATTGAAGAAGGAAGAAAGACCTAGTCGTAGCTATACTCCTATTTCTTCTTCCTCTTTTGCTAGTCGTACTATCTAGAAGCCAAGAAGAGTGAGATGTCCCTGGCCTAGGTCTACTACATTAGGGCCGTACTCTTTCTAGGGTTTGTTGAAATGCCTTGCTGTAGCAACACCTTGTCCATTCAAACCCTCTTGTTTTGGTTTTATGCTTTATTCTTGAGCTAGTCGTTTGTCAGGAAGGAGGAGAGAGCACGAGGCCTTGCTATAGCAACATCGGAGTGAGCCTCTCTCCCCTAGGGTTTTGATTTTGAGATCTTGCTTTAGCAACACCTCAAAACTCTTCCCTCTAGTCCTTAAAATCTTTGCCTCCTTCAACTCTTGTGTCCTTCACTTTTGACTCCATTAAACACTAAGGCACTGATCTAAAGTCCTCCAGCGTTGAAGTGAAACTTGATTACAACACTCTCAAACCTTTTGAATTGAAACCCTAACTACTAACCTTAGTCTAAAAGTTAACCCTATTAACCCTAAATTGTTGTCGTCATCTTATGCTATTACATCATTAGTGCAACATCATTTTGTTATTGAGCAATTGGATAATGATTAAAGCATCTATTAAATGAAGTATTGATTGGTTATATTGAATGTCATTGTTGCTCCAATATTTATTGGTGAAGTGTTATTACTTTCATTGCTATTGATAAACATTGACTTTGTCAACATTTCATTGCCAATTTGCTTATATTGTCATTCGGATAGTCATCTATTATATGAAGTGCTAACCCCATTGAGATATAGCTTGCATATATCATTTTGTTGTTGCTTTGTTCCAGGCAGGTATACTTTCCTTGGGGGTTAACTTTAAAATTGGCCTTTGGTCGAACTATCTATTTGGGTGGTGACTTGTGAGGGGAAAACTTATCCTTGTCTTTTTATCCTTTTGACTCCTCGAAACCTCAGGTCACCGGGGACATCTCCCCTGTGACTCACCTCCCTAAATAGAAAGAATATTCCCATCGTGGTGACATTGGGTGGGATTGGTTCCTGTTATGCCAGTTTGGATCTCTATCTTATAGCCTTTTATCCTTGCTACAAACTGCGCGATAACAAACACATCCCACAATCAAATCTCCAAGTTAGTTATCATTTAACACTCTTTCAAATCTAAACATTTAATTTGTTTTGACCAAACCAAAAGCCTAGCCTCATTACCCTATTTCTCTTCTCGCATCATTCATAAAGTTCTAGAAATTGAAAATCATCCAACCAATTTTAAATGTGATGATGGGGCATTTGGCATAAACCCCTGGGAATACTCATGAGAAATTATAAATACACATGAGTATCATTGTATTGGAGAGGTGTTGGATTGTATTGTCTTGTAGCAAGCATGGCTTGTGGAGTTATTCCTTCCATAAAGAGTAATTGGTGGTGTTACCCTAATTTAATGGTTCTTCTCTTTATATTCTTGTGTTGTTTATGGTGAACGTTTTGGTATCTCGGATGTTCAATGGTTTATGGTGAATGTTTTTCAATGATTCCACTTGTAGTAAACCTTGGTATATCAAAGAGAGAACATAGCCCTAAACTCCAAAAATAACCCTTAAACCCCAAGGATACCAAAACAATCACCATAAAGAACACAATAATATAGAGAAGAGAATCCTTGAGGTAGGGTAACACTAACAATTAATCTGTAAGGAAGGAATCACTCAACAAGCCATGCTTGCTACAAGACAATACAATCCAACATCCCTACAATACAATGATACTCATGTGTATTTATACTTTCTCATGAGTATTCCTAGGGGTCTATGCTAAATACCCCTTACTATTATGTTAGTTCCTTCTAATTACATAGTGGGTCTATTCCATTATTATGGCCACTTTACATTCATTATCCCTTGGGTACCTCCCTAGGTACATTACAAGCTCTTGGCCAATCAAAAGTAGTTTTAGGTCTCACTCTAGGATCAAAAGGCGGTTTCAACTTAGATATTATTTGCAGGAAAGCTAGTCTCCCTTGTGGTTATTGTTGAGGCTACCTCTAGTGGGTTTATGTGGCTTTCAATATCATATATCCTTAAAGTCCCATACATGAGATCAATTATTACCCTTGGTTGTAGTGTAACCTCTTGCCCAAGAACCAAGGAAAACAAATCTCTTGTCGTAACACATTTTATTTCAGAAATACTTTTTTTTATTACTAATAGAGAAATTTACAACCATGTTCCCCTTTTTTTCAACTCAAAGACATAATTTTTAGCTCTTATAACCTCAATTCTTAGATAATATATTCAAATTTTAACTTTTTGAATCTACTTTTTATAATTACAAACTTTGTTTACCCAAGCTCATATTTTGACTTGGTCGTTTTACAATATCTGAAAGTAGACATTATATCTTTGAATCCACTCGTTGTAGATATTTTTTTCTTAGCGTAATGTGTTTCCTAGGGACACTCACTAGGTAATTTCTCTCATTTTGAGGATGGTACCCAAGGTAAACTAGATTCTTCACAACTCAAGACCAAGTCAATAGTGAACAAGTGACTCACGAAGAAAGCAAGCATGTCACAAAGTGGGATTTGAACTTGGGTGGGGGAGGATGAAAAATTTCCTCTCAACCACTCAAGCTACACCTAATCCATAGGTTGTAGCTATTTTATGGTGGGTTTCCCATTTTCCCCCTTTTCCCTTTTTGATTTCTTTCCATTCAATTGATTGATTTCAGGTTGATGGATGTTTTAGTAAAAGCAATTGCATTGCTTTCTTTGATTTGGTTGAAGCCACTATTTTCTTTTTTGAATATAAAATGTTAAAGTTGTGCTACCTCTTCATTCCTCCATGGGTTTCCAATTGTGGTAGCCTATAAAGAAGGGGGTGTTTCCTTTGATATCATTGAATTTATATGACATCACATCCTTTAAAGGGAGGGGCAATGACCTATGTGGTCCAACCTTCAATCAACTTGCTTCCTTCTTTAGAACATTCCCTTCTCAGGAAACTTATTTCTTTTCACTCAATTTCTTCTCCAAATCAAACAACACTTAATGTACATGACAAACAAATACAAAAAAAAACAAACCCATAAATGAAGAGGAAATACACAAAATTTTCATGGCATTTTTCATTCAACTTGAGCTAATTAAATACCATTACAATCCTGAACAATATAGACATAAAAATATGATAATAATCACCTAAACTAGGAACAAATCTCCAAGATCCAACAAACTCTAAAACAAAATAACTGATTCTACGTACATAAAAACAAACCTAACCATATTCTAAATAAAACAACCCAAAACCTTCTAGCAATATTCTCACTAATCCTAACACTCCCTCTTGAGAATAGTGTTAGGTACAAGCAATCCAAGTCCAGATATGCAAACTTCACACTTTGGTTTAGGTAGAGCCTTGGTGAAAATATCAGCTACATTGTCCTTTGTAGAGCAGTATTCCATGTAGATCTCCTTCTTGCGAATGAGGTCTCCAATGTAATGGTATATGGTCTCAATGTGCTTTGACTTGTCATGAAACATCATATTGTTACCCAACTTTATGCAAGACTTATTATCACAAAAGAGAAGTACAAGACTCTTCTCCATCACCCTAAGTTCAAGAAGTAGTTTCTTAAGCCATATTGCTTCACAAATTCTAGTAGACGCAACAATATACTCAACCTCTGTAGATGACAACGCAACACAATATTGTTTCTTGCTACTCCAAGAAACCATTCTAGAACCCAAGGAGAAACAAACAACATGTAGTGGAATTTATAGAATTCACATCTTCGACCCAATCTACATCAATATACCCATGGAGACAAACATCTTTGTTTCTTTCGTACCCCAGACCATAAGAAATGGCCCCACTCAAATAACGAAGGACCCTTTTACCTACCTACCAATGGACCTTTTTTGGATTCATCATAAACTGACTTAGTACATTCACAATATATGATAAATTGGGATGAGTATTACACAAGTAAAGAAGACTGCAAACCAATTGACGATACAATGTACCATCCAATTCTTCACTTGGATCATCATCTTGTAGTTTGGTACAAGGATCCATGGGTGTGGAGATGGGTTTAAAATTCTCTATTCTCAATTATTTTGAGACCTCCATAACATATTTAGCTTGAGTCAAAACATGTTGATTCTTATCCCGCCACACTTCTAAACCAAGGTAATAATGAAGGGAACCCAAATCCTTCATCTCAAATTCTTTACGCAATTCATTTTTCAACTAAATAATTAAAACATCATCATTTCCAGTTAAAATAAGATCATCTACATAGAAAACAACAATAACAATGCTCCCACCATCATGTAGAAAGTATAGATTAACATCAACAAATGATTTCTTTACTCCTTTTTCTTGAAACCACTCATCAATACGAGTGTACCATGTATGAGGAGCTTGTTTAAGGCCATGCAAGGCCTTCTTCAATCTACACACAAGGTCCTCTTTACTAGGAACCTCAAATCCATGAGGTTGTTGTATGTAGACCTCTTCCTGCAATATACCATTTAAGAAAATCGTCTTTACATCCATCTCGTGAAGATTCCAATTATTACTGGCAGCTAAGGAAAGAACACTCCTTATGGTAGTATACCGAGCAACACAGCAAAGGTATCATCATAGTAAATATAATGATTTTGACTAAATCCTTTTGCCACAAATATCGCCTTATACTTCTCGATGGAACCATCAACTTTATGCTTCAATCTGAAGATCCATATTCTTCTAATGACTTTTTTTCCTTTAAGAAGTGAAACTGATCCAGATTTATGAGCGGAACAAAATGAAACCATAGATTTATAATATTAACACAGAGACACAATGAACAATAACATAGATACAATAAAACTTGACTTCTATTAAATAAGAAATATGCTAAAAACTGTAAAATGCAGATTGAAAACAAGCTTGCTAGAATGGTGACAACTTATTTCTGAGAAGAGATGTGACAGCTACGCTCATTCGCAAGAAGATGAGTACAATGAGGCTCTGAAGGCCTTTTTACAATAAACATGAATGCCAAAACCCTAGACATCCAAAAACCTAACCCTAGGAGATGAAGCGCCAAAAGTCATGTGGGCCCCGTTGAGGTAAGTTAGTACATCAACTTCTCGGGGTCGTAACTTTTGCATGCGATCTCCGTTTAGGGCGCACGATAACTCGTTGGAAACGTATTGACGAGGAGATTCATTTAGGGGGCTCAATAAGAGCCTTTATCTATCATTTGGGTTCATGATAGTGAAAAAGTGTCGTTTAGGCCCTCAAAATGGTCTGAGAAGTTCAAGAATAAAAAAACTGCTAAAAATAATAAGTTGCCAAAAAACTGTTTTGAGCCAGTTGGAAAAGGTGGGTGGCCATCGAGATCTTCCTGGATCAGGAACTAGGTATCAAATATCGTTCTTCATGATGTTGTCATATTCTTCTTGCATAACTTCAATCCATTGTCTAGAATTTGAAGCTTCATCAAAAGTACTGGGTTCTGAATCAATCAAGTCACTCATCAATGCAACAAGATTAGCTTCATACTTTCTAATTGGAACTCTGGGTCGTGAAGATCTCCTGGGAGGAGACAATTTTGGCTTGTTTTCATCTTTCAGGCCTTCTGCTAGTCTCTTTATCCACATAGGAAACACCCTGGCTACTGCTTGATGTTCCTCATGATCTTCAATCATTTCATCTGATTGATCATGTTTTATGTCATCGCTTATGGCATATTTACTTTCCTTGTCTTTTGCTTTATCATTGGCTTTTGGCACATCTGGCTGCACTTCAATACCAAGAGTGTTAGATGTCATTTTATAACCAAATTCTTCAAAAATAACATCCCTATAAAGTATGGTTCTCCTTTCACTAGGAATAAAGATTCTATGTCCCTTATGCTTATCACCATACCCAACAAATACACCTTTGAAGGTATATAAGTATATGCTGGAGAACCAAACACTCCAAAGTAATCAATAGAAGGATTTACTCCAAAAAATGCCTGCTCAAGTATAACTTTCCTCAAAGACTTATGAGGACAATTGTTCAATGTGTGCACAACAATAAGACATGCTTGTACCGAAAGGAATCGTGGCATACCAAACTACTCCAACATGCACCGCACGGTTTTGATAATGCTCTTGTTTTTCCTTTCTGTTAGTCCATTCTGTTGAGGAGTATAGGGAATACAATACTCCCTCTTGATCCCAAACCTCTTACAAACTCATGAGGCTTGTACTCTCCCCCATTGTCACTCCTTAATATCTTGATGCTACAACCTGTTTGATTTTCTACCAAGGATTTAAATTCACAAAATTTATTAAACACCTCACTTTTATTTTTCATGAAATAAATCCAACACTTCCTAGTAGCATCATCAATAAAGGTAACCAAGTACAAGTAGCCATAACTAGAAGGAGTACTCATCGGTCCACACACATCAAAATGAATAAGGTCTAATGGCTTCCTCACAATTTTCTCATCATTCGTAAAGAAGGGACCTCTATGATGCTTTCCCATGGCACAAGCATCACATACAACTCCTCTGGTAACATTAAATTGCAACATACCTCTTACCATTTTCTGGACTTTCTTGAGATTGTCCAGGTTTAGATGACCAAACCTCCTATTCCACAACTCTACCAGTGATCCATTGTCATGCACCAATGCTTTATGTTCAACAATACTTGTAATTAATTTGTATATACCACCATCTTTGACTCCATTGCAAATCACCTTATTATCCTTAAGGTCAATGACAAAACAACTGCTTTTGACGAACTTAACATCCATATCTTGGTCAGTAATATCACTTATTGAAAACAAATTCTTTTTAAAACTAGGAACAAACAAAACATTCTTAATCGGTGCAATACGTCCGCTTAGCATTCGAATAGGAATTGTGCTTCATGGGCTCGATCATCACCCAAGAACACTAACTCTCTCGATCTATCTTGAAGAGTTGCAAATATCTCCTTACGAGGTGTCATATGCCTGCTTGCACTGAAGTCAATATACCACACATCTATGAAAGAATCATTAGCGGAAAGAGCAAATAATAAGGAGAAATTTTCAAACTATTTTAAGAACTCATCAATTCCATAAGCACATTACCTTGATGAGACTTGGACTGATCCTTACCATGATGTTGAACATGTCCCTTTTCACCCTCAAATTTCCTTTTAGGACAGTGTCTCGCATAATGACTCCTTCGGTCATAGTTGAAGCATTTGACCTTTGAAAGGTTTCTTCTAGATAAAGAAGACTCACCCCCATTGAATGGTTGTTGAGGGGTATTTCCTCCTTTCTTTTTCTGCCACTTCTTTCCAGATTTCTTTGTCTTCAACCACAAAGCAACATCCTTTGAATCTTTCTGATTCTTCGCTTTCTTGTGCATCTCCTCGGATAGGAAAATGTCATAAAACTTCTCAAATAAGGGCAAAGTTTCTCTACCTGCAACACTGCTTACAAACATTTCATAATCATTAGAGAAACCATTTAAAGCAATAGCTACCAATTCTTCATTTGAGATTGTATCACCAACATCATGTAGTTGACCCCTAATCTCTTTGGTCCTGTCAAGATAAGAAGAGATGCTCTCTCCTTCAACCATCCTACGCATGTTCAACTTGCTTCTCAAGAACATCTTCTACGACATGCTCGAAGACTCAGATGAGGATTTCAATTTGTCCCATAATTTGTTTCCATCTTGCAGTCTCTTTCATGTATAACCAAAGATGATCTCAAATTAATTGAGATAATCATTCGAGCCTTTATATCCCTCTTACTCCACTTGGGCTGATCATTGGGATATGTCAGTTTTGGTTCCTTCCCATCAACTATGGAGAAGACATCATGTTCAGTCAGGATGAGCTCCATAAAATATTTCCACAAGGAATAATTAGATGTGCCTTCCAATTTTTCAGAATTGCTTAATTCAAAGTTGTCCATTTCAAAGAATGGAAGACAAAAACTGACAATTTGATCACACATTAATTAAGAAAATTGTATACCTTGTAGCTGGACTGATGGACACTACAAATTAGCCAACGAAGCACTCCACCTCAGCTTCTCATGCAACCGTTGCCCTTGGACTGAACCCAAAATCAACGAACGCACCAACTTGTATGCTTCACTTTGGACGCTTCACGCTGACAGATCGTGGCTCCTATTAACAACGATTGACTCTCCCTCCTCAACGTACAGGTGGCTCGATCAATCAATTGACAATTTATAGGCAACGATGGACTCACATGTCAACTTTTCACCAAACAATGGGAGTGCATCAAGGCAACTAGTAACCCCAAAAATCAGAAAAACCCTTGAGTCCGTTAATTTGACAAATCCATCCGACTAAAGTTAAGATCTTATATCTCCCTTGTACACAAGACAACTACATCAACGACCATAACTTATGAAAACCCTAGAGATTTCGAAGGTCTTAGAAATAATTAGATTGGTTACGTTGCCCACTTATATAGATATAATTGCGTTCACTCTTTGAAATTTTGTCTTCCATGAAAAAGACAAATGAGTGGGTAGTAAGAGTCAGATCTTACACCAGCACATGCTACAAGTTCCACGCTTGCTCGATCTTTGACAGGCTCCTTCATGCAGGTTGGACATCCAGGTCGCATCTAACACAGACTGCTAACACATGCTCAGTCACAAGATGAAATCGCTATCCCAACGCTCTGATACCATCTCAAGAAACTTATTTCCTTTCACTTGGTTTCTTCTCCAAATTAAACAACACTTAATGTACATTACAAATATTAAAAAACTGCTCATAAATGAAGATGAAACACACAAAATTCTCATGGCATTTTCATTCAACCTGAGCTAATTAAATACCATTACAATCCTGATCAAATATAGACATCATATCTGATAATAATCGCCTAAACCAGGAACGAATCTCCAAGATCCAACAAATTCTAAATTAAAATAACCAATTCTACGTACATAAAAACAAACCCAACCATATGCTAAATAAAACAACCCAGAACCTTCTAGCGATATTCTCACTAATCCTAACATCCCTTGGGCATTCATCTTAGCTTCAATCATCTTGTTTCCTTTTTGGAACATTCCTTCGAGGATTTATCTTAGTTTGTCTTCGACATTTGTGTTTGTTGTTTTGCCCTTCTTTTTTCCTAAGAGACCTTGGCCTTTGTGTAAACATTCTTTATATGGCCCATCCATAGACATACTCTACCCTTGAAAGTCATATTTTAATAATCCAATTCCTAAGTTCATTAATAATCCTTGTACATTATAATAACCCAATCTAATAGACTTTCATTTGCAAGTTCTACATAGAGTTTTGCACATGCAATGATTTACATATTGCTTGATTTACATATTGCTCTGACACATGTCAATCTTAAAAAATCTATGCAAAAAGTCTCCAATACTTTTTTTCACAAGGCATCATATATAATTGTTGAGATGTTATTTTTGATTATAGAGTAGACATACTTCAAACAAACTTAAGTAATCATAAGAGATAATGGTAAGTGTACATGTTATTGGATATGTGTTAAGTATTTTTTGATAATTTTTTTTTTTCATTTTTTTAGGTTGGCAGAGTTGACAATTAGGCCTGACTCGTACTTGCGTGACACGAGGTCGATTTTGATCACTACCATTATAACCTCCAGGTGCACCGCAACATGCCCCAAGCATAACACATTAATAAGTCGAGGTTCGATATTGTGTCCTCACATAATAAGGTGCCTTAAGAGTTCACTCCATCACCAATTGATCTACACCTCAAAATTATTTTTTAATAATGAAAAAAAAAAACAATTCTACTTTTTGATAGTGAAAAAAAAACAATTTAAAAATTTATAATTCAAATACCTTCCTTGATACACAACGACATTACACCCACCAAAATTTAACCCTCACTATTTGCATAATGTCTATCATGACTAAAATGTATATTTTTGTTTTAACATAATTGGTTTATATGCTGCTTTGCCAAAGAAAACCAAAAAATTGTTTCGGCCACAAATATTTACACAGCACGATATGATGCCAAGATCGAAAGGATGCTGAGTTGGCTGTCCAGCGGGGCGTACCGATATCATATCAGATGAGTGGGTTTTACCAGGAGATATACAAGGCATCGAACCTGCTCTCCGACAGATAAGGGAAACAAAAAAGAAAGGATTTGTTCATTCTCAAAATTACTATTATTATTATATCCATACTGGTTTTTTCTTCCGTTCGTTCGAAGCCTTGATGTCAAGGCAAAGGCAGTGGTAGACATGGTCCAGGCGGTGATGCAACCACCCTTGGCATTATCCAGGTGGATTTTCTAACACCCAATATATGTCCATATATAAATGGGGAACATTGTTGTTATTTTTGCTCATCTTTCTGTCTTCCATTTCGGTTTCTTATTGCGCAGTATATATGTTGTTTCAGGTGGAAGTCCAGAACTTTATTTGCTGGCCAAACAGTTTGTGATGGAGATTTTTATAGAACGAGTACCTGCAAGAGAAATATTCAGAAAATGGGCTGCAGAGCAAATGCTTCTACAGGTGTGTTAGCTAGTTTTTGCTGAGAATTTAATATCTTGATGCCCATTGCAATGCTATTGCTGTTATTTTGAACATCACCCATGAATTACTTGTTGTTACACACTGGAAGGGAAACTACATTGGCAATATATTTTGTCTGTGAGAAATGCAATAGTCTGGCAATCATTAGGGTGCACTATATTCTTTGACTGCGAGAAATACAGTAGTCTGGAAATTGTTCAGGGCTTTGTTTCTGACATTCATATTGCAAGAAGTTTATTATCTTAATATTAGTATGCATTGAGATGGGTAAGTGGGGTGTTTTCTTATAAGTGGCAACTACTGACTATGTTACCAGAAACCTGACCAAGAAACCCGTTTCCCGTTCCATTCCCGTTCATATTCTCATTCCGATTCCCATCTCGACATTACATTAGGACATTACTAATTAATTTTATATGCATAATATATTCTGGGAGGGGGTGTGTGTTCACATTTCTTCTCGCTTGAAGTCCTCTAGGCCCGTTGCTTGTTTTGTTTCCCATTTCTGGTTTCTGTTAACATTGATTGCTAACTGGTGGTCTATGTTACCAGAAACATGACCAGGAGATCAGTTTCTCATTCCAGTTCTAATTGCCATCCCCATCTACAGTAGTACATTACTAAGCTATTTTATATGCATAAAATACTCTTGGAGATGGGTGGTTTCACATTTCTTACCCCCTGATACCCTTAAGCTCCATCCTTGTTCAGTTCCCATTTCTCGTTGTGTTTTCAATTTCTCGTAACATAGCTGCTGGTCATAACATCAAGATTGATTCAGGCATTTCACTTGCTTACAGTACATATTATCTAGTTGAATATGTCGGCGGACCGGGATATGGGTACTTGGGTCCTCGGTTGGCTTGGGGAGGCTGAGCTTACCATGATTTCCTTTTTGTATTTTTTCAGATCCATTGCTGGTGCAGGCGGCAAAAGGTCATGTTGTTGAAAGGCCACCTGCATGGATGATGCGGCAAGCAGGAAGGTACATGGCTGCTTACAGAAAGGTTGCAGAGAAACACCCATCCTTCCGAGAAAGATCAGAGACAACTGATCTTATTGTGGAAATCTCTTTGCAGCCCTGGAGAGCATTCCATCCTGATGGTGTAATCATTTTTTCGGATATACTCACTCCATTGCCAGCTTTTGGAATCTCCTTTGAAATTGAAGATGTGAAGGGCCCTATAATTCACACTCCAATTCGTTCAGAAGAGGGTTTGAAAGCATTGCATCCTATTGAGCTTGAAAAGCTTCAATTTGTTGGGGAGTCTCTGAACATTTTGCGTAAGGAGGTAAATCATCTGGTCATATATAAAACCTAAAATAGAATAAAGAAGAAATTGATAACTCTCTATTCAGATCATTGACCTGCAGGCTGCTTCTGATTCATCTTCTGCTTCTGTTAGATCAAACAGCAAGCATTTGCATTTGACTAAAAAGGGAAGAATGCTATAAGCCATGTGAGGAGGCAATTCGTTTTTTTTGAGTGATATGGGCATATTGATATTGTCATGGCAGCTACCCTCCCCATTCAAACAAAAAGTTCTTCAAGGAACGTGACTTGACCATCACAGAGGTGGCAAAAGATGTCTGCTTTCACCCCTCAACACCACATCTTGGGGATGCAGGGAATTCATTATCCCAGCTACATGAGAACTGTGGCAGTCTTATTGTAGACAGTTCGAGATAAAACAAATTGACAAGTAGAGCATGTGGGATTTCTAGGTTTTCTTCAAAATGTTTATGATTTTGAAGCTGTTTTGTTTACCAAATGATTTATGATCCTCTGTATTACCTAGACGCAGCCTCTTTTCCTATAGAATAGTAGCAGCAGAAACATGAGGGTGGGCTTGCTTTCATTTATAAATTCAATGTTTGAAACATTACTAGAAAACCAGAAACATCATTATTGTTGACTTGGTACGGTAAGAATATTCACATGAAATCGACATGATTGCATCTTTTGTTTGTAGAAGCTTTCAATAGGGCATTAGTCTACCTCTTTTAAGAGAAAAGGTCCAAAGCAAACCAATTTCTTTTTCTAAAACATCAGGTCTAAGCAGTTTTTACATCATTTTCTAAACATAAAACATAAAGCGTAAGCAGTTTTTCTAAAACATAAAGTCTAAGCAGTTTTTAGATCATTTTTAAAGCTAAACTACAAATGGCAGTTTTGTCTTCCCCTCTTTTGCTTTGAACAGATTTAGGTTTTTTACTGGTAAGAATTAACGAAGGGTCAAGGAGTATCAGGTTTTAACTGTTTGTAATTGATTAACTAAAAGAATCTTAGCTTCTAGAGTTGTATATCTCAGTTCTCCAGGAATTGTCTTTCTTTTTCTTTGAAATATTACATCTTATATTACACAGAAAAACATATGTACAAAGTAAAATACATATTTTCTTATTACAGTCTGAATTGCAATAAGGTCAGTATAAGCAAAAACATAGAAGCATTTTGCATTTTTTACTAACAAATGCCCTTTGGACCTAGCTTGAATAATTCATCAGAAGCCAACTTTTAAAAGGATTCAACAGTACCTATTTTCCCATCAAAAACACACTTACAACTAATTTTCCAAATTGTATATGATACTGAAGTATGAAAGCAATGGCAGAAGCCACGAAGGTGACTGAAAACAAGTGATTTGCAATCCCCAAGCAAGCAGTATGCCA
Source organism: Picea engelmannii (assembly GCA_009831015.1). NCBI lineage: Eukaryota > Viridiplantae > Streptophyta > Pinopsida > Pinales > Pinaceae > Picea > Picea engelmannii. The sequence continues at coordinate 346,891 of ML784299.1, read as the reverse complement.
GCGCTACTGAATATCTCTCTGTCAGACGAAGGCAAACCTGCTTTGAACTGTTTTCCAGCATTGTCTTGTAAACACACTCTTAAAAAAATGTGTTTGATCATTTGATCATTTTAGTTTTCCCACAATGAGGGCATCTCTTATCAGTTAAACTGGATTTGACTGATCTTGCTTTGAAGGGCGGTCCTTGATAAACCAATGACCAAATGGATACTTGAGTTTATATGAAACCTTGTACAACCATATGTTGAATTTAAAGCAGCTGCAAGAGCCATTCTCCGGGAGGATGGCAAAGATCCTAGCTGAGATCTAGGGCCCCCAGTGCACTCCTGGGGATTTTGGTCTGGGACCAAACAGTCAGAGCCATGGCAAAAGACCCTTGAAAGGGACCCTAGTAGATAATTGGGGTTCTTGGTCTGGGACCAAGCAGAAGACCTTTGAAAGGGCCCCCAGTAGATAATTGGGGTTCTTGGTCTAGGACCAAGCAACAAAAGACCCTTGTAAGGGCCCCCAGTAGATAACTGAGGTTCTTGGTCTGGGACCAAGCAGTAAAGACCCTTGAGAGGCCCCCTAGTATATGACTGGGGTTCTTGGTCTGGGACCAAGGAGTTAAAGTCCCTAGATATGTCTAGGGCCCCTGGACATGTTCCAGGGTACCCATGTCTGGGGCATGGGTTGATCCTTGGTCTTGTACTTTGGTGAATAAGACCCCATAAATGTTCTGGGGCAACCTGGTCCTTGATCATGCAGTTGTTGGTGTATGACCCTCTTTGAAGGTGGGCATGACCACATGAAGGATGTATCCCATATGCAGTGATGATAAAGTTAAAAAAGGTCACCTTGAGAATTATATGGACAAACATTGCCACCAAGTAACTCCACCCAAACCCACACCCTTGGTTTTTGAGCATGAGTTTATTTGGGGTTTTGTATTTTTGCTTTAGGGGTTAAATGGAAAATATTAATTAAATAATATAACATATTTAATTAATATTTATATTAATTAAGTATGTTATATTAATTAGCCGACCCTCCTCTAAGACAGCGAAACCCTCCTCAAGACTGCTGTCCCATACTTCTTGAAGAGATCCAGGCCGCGACACCTTTGCTGGGCTGCTGGACCCTATTTACAGGCTGCCATCCTTGTTTTCCAAAACATTGCTATGTGAGGGTTTGGTTCCAGTTTTTGCTGTGTGAGGGTTTGGTTCCAGAACTTGCTGAGTAAGGTTTTTGCTTTCAGAAATTGCTGTGTGGGTTTTACTGTGTCTTGTGAGACTTATTCCCTTGGTGGATTGGCTGTCCTAACTTCTCTTGGTATGGGATCTAACCCTTGAGGTAGATCCAAGATTTCTAAGACTTATCTGAGCATACTTTGATGGATTATTATCTCTCCTAGTTGTCATGCTCTTCTTCATTTCAGAGGTAAGTTCATCAAGAGGTAAGTTCAGATCTATATTTTCTCATGCTCAAGTTTATTTTATTTAGCCTAGATCTATCTGCTCTGCATGTTAACTAATGTTGAAAACTGATTTAGAAACTATTCTACAGTTTTAGAATTACTTCATGATATAGATCTATCTTTTACATTTGTCCTAGTTTAGATCTGAATACTTAAATGTTTCGTTTAGATCTAATCACTGTTTATGAATAGAGTTAAAATTCCAATTCAGATCTGAGTGTTGTGTACACTTAGAAATTATTTAAAGGTTAAATCTAACTGCTGTTCATCTTCTGATTTGATTTATTAAGTTCAGATTTATTTATCTAGCACCCTACAGTACAGATCTCTTATTGCATTACTTTTCTGTTTTGAAGTTTGATTTATTACAGACCCTTGCTGTTCTATCTAACTGATTTTAAAAGAACAAAATTTTTCTGGTTTACTTCCCTAAGTCTAACATGGTATCAGAGCTTAGGGCGTGAAAAGAGCTCAAGTATGCAGACTTGAGCCTGCGTAGATCCCATTCTTAGAATTTGTTTTGCAGATCATAAGTAAGCAATGTCCTTCTTTGTGGATTTGAGAAAGGGAACAGGGTTTCCATAATGATAAGCTACAAGGTTTATTGTCAACCTTCACTCTCCTTAACAGTCTTTTCATCCTAGACCTGAAACCTTTTGGGAAAATGTAATTGTTTAACGTTCAATTATGCCTTTCGAAAGAAATTTGATTTATTGTCATTTCTCTAAATTCTAACATTTAGAAAATGACTAGAACAGATTGAAAATAGTAGAAAGTTCAATCTCTCTAAATTTAATTGAGCTTTGTTAGTCAAGATACCTATCTCTACGTACTAAGCATTGATCTTTCAAAAGAATTGGTGTAGAGACCTCGTCTAACATGTATCCTATCCAGTAGAAAGATACTCCTTGGACACTGTTTCTGCATATCTAAACCTTTGTGTCACTAACAGACTTGGAAATTTTGAAGGTTGTTGACTCTGCATTTATTTAGCAAGTGAGATTTGAATGACTGTGGCAAGCTCTACTTGAGCCGAGATTTTTTTTGACTCTTTAGTTTGGCCTCTGCTTTAACAAAGCCCTTTCACCACACCATGCTTCTCTCAGTTGGGACTACCTCTATGACAAGATGATATCCATTACACATTTTATTTTGGACTAATTGATGTGGAGAGGATAGTGAAAGACTATCTTGTTTATTGTCTTGTACACTTGTGAGATGCAAATTTGGGTGCCAAAGAAAACCCTTTTGGATCTTTGGTGGAGTTACCAATACCAGTTAGGAGAATTTCTTTGTTAGGAAAATCTGGAGGCTAGGGCCCTTTTATTTCTGGTGAAATCCTTGGTTTTATAAAAGGGGGGGACTCCTAGTAAATCCTCTAGCTTACCCTTGATTATCTATTGATTTTCAAGACTTTTCTCTTCTCTTTGACTGAAAATTATGATAACTCTTACCCTCTCTCACTTCCGAGCTAAGCCGAGTAAGTTAAAGATCTGATATAGAATGCTTGGAAATGTAACCTTCATCTTAAGTTCATAAGTGATAGGTTTAAGCTTTTATAATGTTATTGTTACTAATGCTTGGTAAGTGTTCAACTTTCTTTTAATAAGCTTTTGGTAAAATACAATAGCTTTGACAGAATCACTGGTAAAATGATTTTAATGGGAAACTGTGTAACTTTAGTAAATGACAACACCTTATGCACTTAATGGTCATCCATATGTTTTGTACTACAAAGAGTACACAAGCTTTAAAGTTAACCATAATACATTGAGTGGTGGAATCTTGGAAATGACTTTGGTATTTGGCTTTGAGGAAAACATGCGTGGGCTGACTTTTGTAAGAACATAATTTGGACAATGCAGTCTTTGGCCTCATTTTTTAAGACCTATTGTTTGCATATGGATGAATAATGTTTTATCCATAGGACAGTAGGATAACCACTTAAGGATATTGTAATTACTTGAACTAACAAATTTATATCAAACATCTGCATACACAGAAGAAGTCCTAGATAACTTGAGTTAGTAACAGGCTGCAAAGTTCAAGTATGTCTTAAGCCTAAGCAAGTTTCATGGATACTACATTCATTCTTGTGACTACAAATGACAACAAGAGAGATATGTTTACTTTCCTGTCATCTTTATGTATCCATGTCTCAATGGATTACTGTCAGAATCTCATGTGTATTTTTTTTATATGACCAAGGTAGTTGTGATCTCAGCACATACTTATTTTTTGATGTAAACTAGGTCTTTCTCTCTGGTTTGGAAACCCAATTGTCTGTTGGTCTTTTATCTTTGATATGAAAGACAACATGTAACCTTGGGTTATTTCCTTGGTTAAAGAGTCCAACAAATTATCTTGGTAGTTGGGGTATTTTTCTTCGTTTTGGGAACCCTATAGATATCTCTTTTCAAGAGTCCTTAAATTGTAATTGAGCCATTATCCTTGGCACATGAGCTCAAGAAGTCTGACTCAACTTTTCATATTAAACTTGGTACTGACACCAAGAACATCTTAAAGAGATCTCACACCAGAACAGAGTCAAAAGATCTTATAGGTTCAGAGGGAGCCAAATTTGCACATGACAGGGAGACAGACATTCTATGAGACTCAGAGGGAGCAGTCCCTGCATATGAGTTAGTCCATGACCTACAACAGAGGATTGACAGCTTAGTAGAGTCAAGGGATACTTTCGGTTTCTTTTAAAGAATTTTTCTATTAAAAGGAAACCAGCCTGATGCCGGGAAATACTAAAGGAAGCAGAAAAACATTCAACACCTAAGGGCACTTTCAAAGAAAGCAAGAAACCAGATAAGTATTCCGACCTTATAGCTAAATTGAATCTTGTGATTGATTTAGAACCTTCCACATTTGAAGTGTCGGAAGATGCTGTGATAGAAGAATATTGAAGAATGATGTATGGTTAGTGTTTCAAAGACCTCGTGACAAATTAGTGGTAACCTCCAATGGCCTTATAAGATAAAGCCTGCAACAGATGGCTGTGTTGTCGCCCTAATGCACACTTGCAAACGTGAGCTAAGTCCGGCTCACTTAGTGTGCCCTCGGAGACACAATGTCTAAGTCCCTGCCCACATTGTCACCTTGGCAGGTACTTCTTCCGTCTAGGCTTACTCCTAGGGAAGC
>ML784299.1:315193-328329 GCA_009831015.1 Picea engelmannii | reverse complement strand
TTTCGGATCTGCAGTTAGAGAAGAAGGAGAGAGAGTGGCGCATCTTTGAGAGAGGATCTTCTGTATTAGTTTGAGTTATCTCTTGGCATTGTATTGGCTATCTATAATAAGGAAGTTTTGCTGGGTTTTCTTCCCCTAGAGGGTTTTCCAGGATAAATGCTGTGTCTCTTGTGTTTGTGTATTTCTCAGTGATCTTGTATTATGCTATTGTTATCTATTGAATGCCAAGAACTATAATAATGGCTTAAACATTAACAATTACAATGTTTCACCAAGCAAGGGGGGCGCAAACCCCCCTAGGGGCGTGAGGGTTTGAGTGAGTGAGTGGGTGAGGGGGTGTGTAAAGGTTGGTTTAAGTTGGTTTGGGTAGGTTTAGGTTAGGAAACATCTCTTTTACCTTTTTCCATCTTTACATCACCCTTTTAACTCAAATTTACAAAAATGACATTTATCAATGTCATGACTTAGCAATTAAAATTGTTGTTTTGACTGACTGAGACTCCTGGTGGACAAACACCTAGCAAAAGTTGTCCGACTGAGCTGAAACTTGGTCCAAGGGTGTAGGGGGTCTCATTCCATTTCTTTTGAGTACAAATACCCCTATCAAAAGTCCAAGGACCTAGTTTTTACATTTTTTGCTAAATAATAATTAATTAATTAAATAATTAAACCTCCAAACTTAGGAAAATTTAATTAAAAATTAATTAATTAATTTTTTTTTTTATCTAGACTCGTCGGAATTCCGCAAAACTTTCTAAGATGTCATGCATGGTCATTTACATCATTCCTAAACAATAGTTACCAGAGGATAAGCCCATTAGAACGCCCTTCACCACTTTGGAGGAATTGTTGCTGGTGTGAGGGAAAAACTCAAGGGAAATTAATAAGGCTGAAAAGCCCAATTAATAACATGAGAATAAAAAACTCTCGGTGAAAGGAACTCTCCCAATGAATCCATCCCAAGGTAACCGACCTAACTATGACCCATGCAAACCTATTACATTATTAACCCATGCAGGGGTACGGAAATTCCGTTTACAAAAATACGTGCTGGAGGCATAAATTGCCCAGTAGAACCAAACTATCTTCGACACATTAGCATCTGATGATGCATATCTTCATGGCACATGGAGTTGACCCCCTAGTTGGATAGGTGGTCAACACTTCCAATGATTAAAGCAAGACTTTGATGGTGATTAGAGGGTTGTTAGTTAGTGCTATCAGCAAGATTTGTAACAGCCTTATGGATGTAGCAAACAATCGCTACAACAATAAATTCTAGCCACTAAAATCAGCAAACAATCCACCCAAAAAATAGCTATTAACTAGTAGTTTAAGTATGGCAGCTTGCAAGTGAATTTTAGGGGTAGAAAAGTGAGTAAACAATGAAAGGAAGATGAGTTTGCTGTAGCCCTATTGGCTGTAGCATTAAATTTATTACAACAATAAGATTACTTGGACAATCAAGACATCTCTAGGGCACAAGAAAGCTTACAACATGTAGAATTGAATCCAACTTGAACAATTGCAATATCTCAAGAAATCTGTTAGATTTTTTAGGGAAAAGAGAAAACAATAATAACTTTTAAATTTGATCACTACTGTACATACATATCAGCACTTAAAACAAAATTATGAAGTAGATGAAATACTGAAAATACAAATCTGAACATGCTAAGGGGAACAAACTTTAAGTAGGACTGATCATGAACAAAAAAGAAACATTAACAAGCAGATGTAAATATTAGCACAATAAAATCTGAACTTACCTTTAGCAAAAACAAATGATAAAGGTACCTGAAGTGTGGCTGTCCTCTTTCGTTATGTTCAGAAAAGCTATGAAGGTCATGGATCAAATCCTCAAGGGTTTGGGTTTGATCTCATCATGATCTTTAAGTGAACATATTGCCAAGAAGAACTCAAGGATAATCAACAAGAGTAGGGCTGATACAGAAACCCTAAAGACAACAAGAAGGCTCAACCAAAAACTGTCCAAGATAAACTGTAGTGCTACAACAACAAAACCCTCAAGGCAGAATCTGAGAAATAGAAGTAGAAGGCAACAACATCAGGGACAACAAGAGATAACACCAGCAATCACAGGAGGAGGAGCCAAGGGCTGCCTAGGAGGCAGCGACAACCTTAAAACACTCAGCGGCAGCGAGAAGAGGGGCCTGTTATCCACCAAGTTGCACTAGGATGGATTTCCAACAAGCCGCCAAAGATTGAACATTTATTGTTCAAAATTCAGAGTTAAGAAGTTCAGCCGGTCAATAAAGACCACCTTTTTCACATTTTCCATAAAAAAATTGTAATAAGAGATGTTGCATGATGAACTTGTAAAAGGTCTTAGCGACCTTAGTCCTAAGCATGAGTTGTACTCTGGAGTGTTTTTTTTACTTATTTATTATATTTTGCCATTCAGGCGATTTATAATTTATGAGTTTTTTCATTCAATCCCTCCAGAGCTGGAGTATATACCTATGGTTAGGCCTTAGCATGGATCTAAGCCTAGTGTCTAATGTATATTACCATGCTAAACATACTCCTAGAGTCTTATGGAAATGTGCTAAGTCCCCCTTAGGATTTTTTAATTTTTTCAGTTAATTAAAAATTTGCCGCAAAACGACAATTTTTAATTAAAAAGTAAAGATGTATTAAAAAAATGGTATTAGGGGACTTCATATGCCTTGGGGGTGCTCATTTTTAGACCTAGAGCACCCATATTACCTAAGTACCCACTTGGTTGAGCAAAATTAGTGATTTTAATCACTTAAAAATCAATTTTACTCAAAAACCCCAAAAAAGTCAAATAAAATCATAAAAAATCAGCAAGTGCTAAAATTTTGGAAACATGTTTTGACATGTTTTTGTCAAATAAAGCCTCAAAAGGCAAGGTGGCAGTCATGAGAGACAAGTATGATTCACTTGGGATTGATTGGGTGAGTTGTAAGCAAGTTATGAACATGTGCCCAAAGGGAAGTGCGCCCCTCTTGGAGAGGTGGCACATTCTTGAGTGGGCAGCCTATCCCTTGGAGAAGTGGTGCCCTCTCCCTCTCCTTTGAGTTCACACTTGTCACCTATTTGGGTTGTGGGACACTTGGCTGTCTTTTCTTTACACTTGGCTGCCCTCTCATGTACACTTGGTGCACCCTCCTCTCTTGGGGATTTTCACCTTTGGCTATATATTGAAGCACTCTCCCTTTGCAAACTAGTTGGAGTTTGGGGATTGCTGCTTGTAGTTGTATACTATTGTAACACTTTTCATTTGGAATAAAGAGACTTTGGAGGTCAAGAGGATGTGTTATGCATGTGTGTGGATGCTTGATGTCAATTTGTGCTTAATCTATGAGGTAATATTTGCCTAATTTTTTCTTTGGATTTGTTATCTTGGCCTTTGAAAGGATGCTATCATCTTGTAGGATAGGATTTATCTAGCTTGCTGTTAATCCTATTGTTCATTTGTATTTAGATATTTTGATGTGTATGCATGTTTTGGTTAACTAACATACTCTTCAAGTTTCTTGTGTAGGTGACACCAATTTTGTTAACAAGTTTATTTGCAAGATTTTAAAGCTTACAGGGTCTCATAGCTTGGAGTGGTGATGAAACTTGCTTGTCTCTTCACAACTTCAAGGATCTAAAGACTTAGACCCTCCTTAACTCATCTAAAGACTCCATTGCCCAAGGGTTCCAAGGCTACAATTTTCTCCCTTCTCTCTTTCTCAAAGAAAATCTAAATTTTGGTTACTAGTTGCTTACTTTATCTTAGATGTGTATCAGATTTCAAAATCCTACTTATCTAAGTTAGTAAGTGAATTTAAAGTTAGATCTAGAGTTCATGTTTCAATTTCATCATTTTAAACTAGATCTAGCTCAAGAAACGTCATTTTTAGCAAGTAATTTACTTTTAAATTTTTAAAGGCTGAAAGTTGAGTTGTTTCAAAGATCTTTTAATTCCATATTTGGCAATTAGAGTGCCTTTATATTGCTGTTTTAAAACAGTAGAAAAATACCCTAAGGAGACAAGCTTTTTAGCTTGCTCTTCTTAGTTCATTTTGCTCAATTTACACTAGTTTTACTTAGACAATTTTGGGGCTTTCCTACTAATAACCAAAGACACTTCCAAATTGTTTTTGGGCATCTTTTGTCTTTGTTTGTTAGCTGTTTTGTGCAGGTTTGCGAACAGATAAGAGGAAGTTCTGTCCGTTTTGGGCGGATTTGGAGCATCCGGGACCCCCGAGGGCACCCCTTTTCTTCAGTAAACATTTGTAAAACATTGTAAAGACTTGTGACCCCCCTAATGAATGGTCACAAGTCACTCCAATAAAGAGTTGTGCAATTTCTTTAATAAAATCAGTGTGGCTACAAACTCCCACTCTTCATCCCCCCTGGGGGAATGGTGTTTTTGGTGATTGTCTCGATTTTGCAATTTTAGGTTAGATTCAATTTTCATAACTAAGGATAAGCTAAAAGTAATCTTCCAATTCATCACAAAGCACTATAATCTCATATAAACAATAAAGTTCAATCAATCTAGTTTAGATTTCTTTTTGCAATCACGATAATCTTTAATTGTTAGTTAGTTTCTATTTTTATGCAATTTTCAAAGTTGGCAAATAACTTGTTTCCTCAGCCCCTCCAAAAGAGGTTGGTCAGTGAAGACATTAGTAATTAGAAAACATTTCAATTTCAGTATTTGCTTTCTTGTTTAAAATAAACAATTCCCCTAAGCTCTTAGTGCGGTTTCTGACCCTTCTAGTTGCGAGCTAGTCTCGATCTGCTGGGAGTAAGTTTCATACACGCTGAGCTGGTCAACGATGATAGAATAATTAGAGAAATCTCTAAAGTAGTTAGCTTAATGCGCGAGAAAACGCCTTAAAGTGACCTATGAAGTAAGGCGGGCCCTCTCGAGACTTGGCTTCCCACTCGTTTTGGACATCCAACAGTTTAAGTGAGTTTATTGGTGAGACCATTTGGGTTTCGGTAAATTCTCCGCAAGTTTCCAAACAAAGAGCTAACCTCCAAAGAGGCCACATACTTTCATTAACTCAACATCAATTTACCTTAATAAAATACACGAACTACACTACCCACGATTACCTTTAAGGCACTGGTCTCATTACACACTTTGCAAAGCCATATGTTTCATTTACTTTTCAGTCATTTACTTGAAGCAATTTGATTTTACTTGCATCTAACAATTGTGTCTTAAGTATCCTTTTATGCAAGTACATGTTTAATATATATCAGTGTTGCAAACATCGGGATCGACAAAATATCGTCGAGGGTCTGAAAACGAAAATATCGGCAACATTGGGGAAAATATTTGAAAATATCGGAAAATGTCGTAAGAATGAAAAACAATGTTGTAAGAATGAAAATATCGAAAAATATCGCTGACCCTGATTTTGAAGATAATATCTCCAACATTGAGATATTATCGAGATGTTGGTAACACTGATATATATATCGTGGTGAATAATTGATCTGTGTATTTTCACTTTATGGTTGGTTGATGAAAGAATAAAACTCCTAGATTTATTTCTTGTACTTAGTTTAGTTCAAGCCTTAGTATATTTGTTAGGGACTACCCCCCTTGGCTTCGCTAGGAGTTAGCCTAGACGGAGGAGTTGGGGATTAGGTGACAGCACCTTAACTCTCACTTGCCCCCAAGGACACACCGAGTGGATTGAAGATTTCTTCCACGTCTCCCAGGTGTGTATAAGGCGGCAACAGGGCCAAAGGAAGGCCGCGACACCCACAATAGCAAGAGGAAGGTCTGCGGCACTCAAACCCAGCAAGAGAAGACATGAACACCAAAGTAGAAGCTCCCAACCAACAAGAAGAGGAAAACTGTGGAGGCCGTACCTCTAAAACAGTAAGAGAGAGTCCACCAAGGAGGCCGTACCCAAAGACAAGAACCAATCTGAAGTAGCTGTAGAAAATCAGACCAAGAGAGGAGTGTAAGTGTATGTATGTATGAGAGAGGGGTAGGTTCTTATTTATAGTTTAGGAAGGGTTAGGATTAGGTTGAATTAAAAACCTAAAAATAAAATAAATAATAATTAATGTTTTAATTAATAAAAATATTAATTATAAAGTAAAATAAGTCAAAGTGACTTATAAAAGACCAGTACAACATCAAGCAAGATGGAGAAAGAGATTCAAGCAAGAGGAGGCCACAAGACAAAGTCAAGGGGGTCTTGTTCAATGGCAAACTGTCCACATATGTCTCATGATAACTTATAAGCTTCTATCATCCCTGCATAAGAGGAGAAACCAATGATGTGGTCATGTCCATCTTCGTAGCTGCTCCTAGGTCTCATGGACCATCCCGGGAGAGAAGAAGAAGATCACACATCATCACATCTTGATACTCAACCAAGAACCACCTGGTCCCAGACTAGGTTACCCCAGAACACATCTGGGGGCCCTAGAACACATCTAGGGTCATATCCACCAAGGTACAAGACCAAGGATCAACCCAAGCGTTAAGCAAGGATTCCCTGGAACACATCCAGGGGCCCTAGAACACATCTAGGGACTTACATCACCAACCACGAAGGAACACATTTGAGGATCAATCCAAACACCGAGCAAGGATTCCCTGGAACACATCCAGGGGCCCTAGAACACATCTAGGGACTTACTGCTTGGTCCTTGACCAAGAACCCTAGAAATACACGGGGCCCTCACTAGGGTCTTTTGCCATGGCTCTAACTACTTGGTCCCAAACCAAGAACCCCGAGAGTGTACTGGGGGCCCTAGATCTTAGCTAGGGTCTTATGCCATCCTCTCGGAGAATGGATCTTGCAGTTGCACTAATTTCAACACTCCCTCTCAGCAAGAGAGGCATTCTCAACAACACTTCAACACTCCCTCTCAGCAAGAGAGACATTCTCAACAACACCAAGCTTGTCTCGAAAGTACACAAACTTTGTTAATGACAAAGGCTTGGTCAAAATATCTGCGGTTTGTTCCGTCGTCGGAACATACTGAATACTGAGAATGTTTTTCTGCACACTGTCCCGAACATAATGATATCTCATCCCAATGTGTTTTGATCTGTCATGAAACACCGGATTCTCGGAGAGCTTTATACAACTCTGGTTATTAGAGTTGATTACTGTGGGTTCCAACTCAGCTTGAACAAATCTGAGAGTAGCTTTTTGAGCCACACTACTTCTCTACTAGCAGCACTTGCAACAATGTATTCTGCCTCTGTAGTGGTCTGGGCTATGGAGCCCTGTTTCCTGCTGGACCAGGAGATCATAGTTGAACCCAAACTGAAACAATATACAGAAGTACTCTTCCGGTCCACTGTATTGCCCATCCAATCTGAATCGGTAAAACCATGAAACATTACCCCTCCACTGGAAGTGTATCTGAGCCCATAGGCTATAGTTCCCCGGGCATATTTGAGAACATGCTTAACAACAACTATATGAATATGTTTCGGTTCACTCTTGAACTGGCTGAGGGCATTCACTGCATAACAAATGTCCAGTCTGGTTTGTACTAGATACATCAAGGACCCAATGATTTGACGATATACGGTGGGGTCTTCTGGATCTGATCCTGTAGCTTGATCATGTAACTTCTTCAGGTTAGAAATCATAGGTGTGGACATGGACTTACAACCCAACATGCCAAATCTGCGAAGCACATCAACTGCATACTTGCTTTGTGAGAGAAAGATCTCACCCGGTTTCTGCCACACCTCTAAGCCAAGAAAGTAATGCATAAGAACCCAAGTCTTTCATTTCAAATTCTGTTGATAACTCCCTCTTAGTCTGAGCTATAAGATGTTCCTCTCCAGTAAGGAACAAATCATCCACATATAAAACCAAGATAACATGATGATTCTGCACAATCTTTATATAAAGATTAGGATCTGCTATACTCTTGTAGAATCCAAGACTCTGTAGGAAACTGTCAATTCTTCCATACCAAGCCGTCGGAGCTTGTTTCAATCCATATAAGGCTTTCTTGAATTTGTAAACATGGGATTCTTTCCCATGGATCACGAAACCCTCAGACTGCTCAATATAAACTTCTTGCTCAACTTCACCATTGAGAAAGACAGTCTTAACATCCATTTGGTGAAGTTTCCAATAAAAAACTGAAGCAAGAGAGATAATGATTCTGATGGAAGTATACCTAGCAACGGGAGCAAAGATCTCGCCATAGTCAATTCTTTCTTTCTGAGAGAAGCCACGAGCCACAAATATAGCTTTGAATTTTTCAACACTGCCATCTGTTGCATGCTTTATTTTGTAAAGCCATTTAGAGGTTACCACCGATTTTCCATGAGGTCTTGGGACCACTTCCCATACATCATTCTTTAATATTGATTCATACTCTTCTATCATGGCATCCTTCCACACTTTATGTTTGGAGGCCTCTTCAAAAGTGGAGGGTTCTGAGTCAATCACAAGATTCAACTGCGCTATTAGGTCGGAGTACTTATCTGGTTTCTTGCTTTCTCTAAAGGTACCTTTAGGTGCTACATGCTTTTCTGCTTCCTTTAAAATTTCTTGGCACCATGCTGACTTCCTTTTAACAGGAGGTTTCTCTAAGAGAAACTCAAGATAATCCCTTATGGGATCCATTGAAGGATCTATGGTCTCCTCCCTTTGCTCATCTGGTAGTGGTGAATCTGAAGGTTCCGGAGATGGAGCTTCCTGCTCCTCTGTATCACATGTAAGTTCTCTGGAACGACAAAAAGATGCTTACTCATGAAAAGTCACGTCTCTACTGACTTCAATGAACTTTTGCCCTGGTACATAAATTCTATATGCTTTTGAGGTTTCACTATATCTCACAAAAGTTCATTTCTTTCCGGAGGGCTCTAACTTAGTCCTCTTTTCTTTAGGTATATGAATGTAGATTGTATTGCCAAATATTCTCAAATGGTCAACTGAAGGCTTCTTACCGGTGAAGACTTCTTCTGAAGTTTTCTCTTCTAGGGCTTTATGAGGACACCTGTTCTGAATATAGACTGCAGTGCTAGCAGCTTCGGCCCAAAGAGACAAAGGTAGATTCTGATCATACATCATGGCTATGGCTGCTTCACAAATTGTCTTGTTCTTTCTTTCTGCAACCCCATTCTGCTAGGGGTTATAAGGCACAGTCAATTCCCTCTTAATCCCTGAAGCTCGACAGAGATCATCGTACTCGTGGGAGTCAAATTCTTTTCCATTGTTTGTTCTGAAAACACAGATGTGTCTACCTGTCTGATTCTCAACAAGATTCTTAAAATCCTGAAATTTACTAAAAGATTCATCTTTAGTTTTCAAAAAATAAATCCAAGTTTTATGAGAACAATCATCAATAAAAATGATATAATAAAGACAACCATTAATTGACGGAGCAACCATAGGTCCACAAAGGTCGGAATGAATAAGATCTAAAATGCCATTAGTTTTTCTATTACTGTGAGGGTAAGCTTTCTTTGTATTCTTACCGAGAGCACAGCCTCTACAAACACTATCATGCTCAAATGAAAAAATTGGCATACCTTTTACCATCTTTTGCAAACCTAGGAGTGCGTTGCAGTTGAGATGTCCAAGCTTTATGTGCCATAGCTCGCAAAGGTTTATCATCTTGTGAACTAATGCTTGAACAACTTGGCCAGTGATTTTGTAAAGTTCACTCTCATGAGTTCCGATTGTCATGGCTGAGCTCAAACTCCCATTTGAGGGCTACATGAGAGCCTTCCCTTTGGAGAAAGCTACTAAGTACCCTTTGCTTTCTAGCACTGCAACTGAGATGAGATTTTTCTTTAATCCAGGAACTTAAAGAATTTCGTCGATATGAAATACATTACCTGTTTGAAGTTGAAAATATACTGATCCAAACCCTTTGATGTCATAGGTGCCATCATCACCCAATTCTACCTTCACATTGAACTTCTTATCTTGATAATTTACAAGATTTTGTTTAAGGCCTATCATGTGTTTGGAGTCCCCGCTGTCCACTAACCAAACATCTTTCGACTTGGTTACAGTACCAGAGAGGGCTGAGACAAGATAACATTCTCGGTGTTATTCTTGCTCTTAGTAGATGCCTTGGTTCTTCTTTTTTGAGGTTCTACTTCTTCAGTTTCAACTGAAGCATGAAACCTGCCTCTCTGCTTCTGTTGTGAAGGAGGGTTCCTACAGTCTTTTGCATAATGACCTAGCCTTTTATAGTTAAAGCATCTTATTTTAGATAAATGAGAGTGGAAGTGAGATTGCTTACCTTGGGGTTTCTTACCTTTGCCTTTGTGCTGAGGAAACTTTTTCCATCTCTTGGCTTTGACAGAAAGAGCATGGTCTCTTACCGTTGAGGGATCATTCCTGCTTTTGAGTCTACCCTCTTCTTCCAAGCAATCATGCCATAATCTCTCGAAGTTGGGTTGAACTTCTCTTCCGTTAATCTCTCGAAGTTGGGTATCATCAATGCATCGAGTGGCTGGCATGATCATGTCCTCACTGACTCTCAATTGTCCCGTCCAGTGTCGTGACTCCTGATCACACTCCCGCTGAGGTTCTACCTCAAGCCCCTCACTGTTAGTGTCAACAATGGAATCCCCAACAACACACTCCTCAAAAGATAAGGCACTAAACTGCCCAATGTCCACCATGCTACTAAGTCCTCCTGTAGGCCACTGCACACCATCACCAACTGCTACCCCCATCTGAATCGCACTGTATCCTGTATGGGCAGCTGTATCCTCCCGTGCGCTCACCCTACTAATATCATCTGCGCCTGGATCCCATACAGATGTGTCCAGACACGTGCTATAGTCATCTCGACCAATAAGGAGTGCATCCTCATCACTGTAGATCGATCCTGGGAGTAAGTGTCCCAACAAGCTGTCGGTCTCCACAACCTGGTCCATCAATGGAATCTCGAAGAGTGGTGACTCACTCTCCTCATACTGATAGGTATGTGTAAGTTCAACTATCTCCAAGCCATACCTCTCCTCCTGGGTCTGCAGATCCATATGTTCCTTGTGTACAATCCCCACACAATGCTCCTTTACCATATCAGGAATGCTACTGATATCCTCATGTGTTGTGGCTAGCATAGGTGATTGAGAAGATGAAAAATGTGGCTCACTCCTCATAGGAAACTCATCATCCTCCATACATGACTTCATGGAAGCCATGTCTACACCCATAGGTAGGTCATTCAACCTCCTAATCTCATCATGTCTAAGTGCCAACACATATGAAGCCTCACAAGTGTCACCACTATGATGAAGTATTGAATCCTCAACATTGCCTGACGGGGAAGATGAAGGACATGCGCTATCATCCTGTCCATCCAACTGTCCCTCAAATGCGCAAGAGTCACTAGCCGCTGTCTCGGTCATTTGGTTGAGCTTATAGTACATGTCTAGCTTTTGTACCCCAGCTCTGTCAGTGCATTTGGACGATCCGTCAAAAGAAGGTATGGTGAGTTTACCAACTTTCCGGATGAAATCTATGTTATTCCCCTGTTGCTGTTGTTGTCCTCTCTGAGGTTCTCTGGGATGGTCCATGCCCCTAAGTCCACAGTACTCGACCAATGTCATGTCATGATGAAAGTCAGGACCCAACGCTGCATACTCCCTCTTGTACTCTGCAAAGTCTTCCGCCTGAGTGGGCAGCTTGTGTGCTAACGACTGTTGTGCTGCTGCTGGTGGTGCCCTCTAAAAACTAGGGAACCATGGTCTGGGAATCCTACTCGAAGATGTGTATGTGCGAGTAGGTGTCTGGGGTCTACTGCCTGCTCCCGAGTTCCCCTGTGCTGCATGTGGGGCTTCTGTGCCCGGAATGTCCACCATAGCCAATCTTTCAGCCACCTGAGCCAAGGACTGAGACATAGTTCGCTGACTAGCTAACATCTCACTGATAACCTGCATGAAGGCTGCCTCTGGCTCCATGGGGGCCTTACCAGTGCCCTTTGGCCTCTCATATCTGTCTCCCCACATACTCTTTGCCTTCTGGGTCACTCGCGGAACTCATCGACTTTAGTCACAGGCTGGCAGGACTAAAGCTCTGATACCATTGAAATATCCCTGATCCTGCTAATCAAGATATTTGCTACTGTTCTAATACTCTGTCTCGCAGATCTGATACACTGGGGGTTTCTGGATGCATTTTAGTTGTGTGTTTGAGATATTTTTGGTTATTGCGAGTGCATGTTGGTTATCGCATGTGCATGTTGCATATTTATGGTTTAAACAGTATATAAAGGATGCATGCGGAAGTAAAGAACATCAACTGCCCAATATATGTATTATGCGACTCAAGCATGGAAATACAATAACATATTGGAAATATAGAAATAATTGTCAGCTAGATCTCATGGATCGTCACTGGAATACAAACAAATAACATCAAAATACCCGTGATCAGAAGATGATAGCAGATCTGATGCATGCACGGATAGATCAACAAAAATATGCGACTCCGGAGAAGTACGGTAACCACTACCAGCTGGAAAACTCGTCTGGAAGAATCGACCGTCGAAATGCGTTGGAAACTGCTCCAATGGAAGCGCCCTAGTCTCTAGATTGAAATGGATGTCTGCCAGATCTCGGATCTGATCCCTTAAGCACTGGATCTGGACCCCTGGGGGTTTGCGCACCTCCTGGGACATTGGATGCGCTCCAAAGGATTCCACCAACCGAATCTGCTGCTATATGGCTCAAAACGATCGTCTCACCAAATAAGGAAATGGGTCGGAACGATTTGTCTGGATCTGCTCTGAAACTTTGCATGCAACACCAAATGTCTGTCCGGAAGAGCTGCGCCCTAAATGGATGAATGAGTCGATCTGCAAGATTCCACCATCAGAATCTGACGATAGATGGCTCAATAGAAGCGCCATGGCTGGATGTCAAATGGGTTGGAAGGGAACTGCAATCTGGATACAGATCTCGTGTAGCTCTCCAAACCCTCAAGCTGACTTGCGCCCTCACTCGCTGAGCTGCGCACTTTGCAATGGATACTCCTGAAAGTACGGTGAAATACCTGGATGGTATCTCCGATGGGCTAGGGTGTGTCTCTCAACACCGAAACCAATCAATGGTGGTGGTTTCCTCCAGAAATCCACAAAACAGTAAGGTCGGCTCTCCTCCTCCTCTGGGAACTCTCAAC
>ML784299.1:279335-291873 GCA_009831015.1 Picea engelmannii | reverse complement strand
AGCTTCAAACATTGAATGGTAGAAGGGGTTATTGGCAATGTTAAAAGGTATATCGCTCCAAAGAAAACATTTGGCCACAAGCTTGTCGGCCTCCTCCGTCTCTTTTCCTTTAATCAATGATCGAATAGAAGGTTTCTCCCTAGGTGTTGATCTCCCCACAAAGAAAGGTGAGGTTGATGAGCAGACTACAGAAGTTGAGGGCCCTGTGGCTGAGGAGTGGGATTGTGGTACTGGTCCCCCCTCAGAGGCACTTGTTCCAGTGTTTCTATTTGCAAGTTCAAGTTCTTTTTTGCGAGCCTCGGCTGCATCCCTCTTATTAGCCATATGAATGAGTGATTGGTTTGCAATACGCATAATTTCTGGGGTACTTTTTGGACAAGCATCCACATCAAATCCAAGGATTTTGGCAAGGTGGTATTTCAAGCGGCTAATTCTTGCAAAAATCCTTTTGCCGCAAAGATTGCATGTCAATACTTCTCTATTGGGAAGTTGCACTGGTTCACCATACACCCACATTGGATCCAATGCCTTTGGCATTTTGTTTAGATGAAAATATTAAATCTATGGCACAAAAAAAACCAAAATAAACACACGATAATGCAAAGGTTAAATAATGAGAGTTAGATGAATTAGAATGATTGAATCTTCCATTCAAAAACAACAAGAAGAGGCACATTGCAAACCCTAGCCTAACTCTAAAAATTAAAAAACAAAGTTCAAATCTTCAATATCAAACTTCAAACAAATGAAAGAAAAACGTTTTGGATCATACTTGGAAATCTTGATCTCTCCGCTGGCGCTAATGGCAACAAGATCCTCGGTTTTCTCCTCCTTGGATAGATGCACAATGACTTCCCTCACACCTCTTTAGCTCTCTCACACTTTAGAAATGAAACAATGACCAAAAAAGGCAACCCGCGGCCTCTAAAACCCCCTTTACACACACTTTTTCCATGCCTTTACCCAGCAGGACGACACTTTCCATCGACCTGCGACACTTTCTCAATATCTCACGAGTTAATGAATGTGTCGAGACACATTCAAAATTTCGGAAATGTTGTGACATTTTGCTAGGAAAATTTCGGCCCCAGGAAAATTTCGGCGATATATCTGATATTTCCGATATATCGCTGATATATACAACAATGTTTGTGACAAGACTGAGTGACCTCATGTGTTGAGGTATTGCCTTGTGTAGGCAAAAGTGGTGTGCGAGGTTCTCCTAGGCCAAGCAATTGACCATGAGTGGAGAACCAGATGGTCACATCTTGAGACAAATGATATTTCTTATACATGAGATGCAAATGATGTATATGTGTTGAGCTAGTATGATGGCACGTGAGACCATGGCTGCCATGAAAGACTGGTGATTGTTGGAAGAAAGAAGAAGAGTCGAGTCTGTCATGCAAAGTCAAGTTGCAAAGATGAGCTGCAAGTCGAGTTGCAAAAGTCGAGTCATGCAAAGACGAGTTGTCAAGTTCGAGTTGTCAAAGTCGAGTCATGCAAAGACGAGTTGTCAAGTCAAGTCATAAAGTTGAGTCATGCAAATTCAGTTGCAAAGAAAAGTCGAGTTGTCAAGTAGTCTGCATGTAAAGTGAAGTTGGTAAGTTGAGTTACTAAGACGAGTTATCTTAGTTAAGTCAAGTGGACAAAGTATGCATGTAAAGTCGAGTTGGTAAGTTGAGTTACTAAGACGAGTTATCTTAGTTAATTCAAGTGATGAATACGAGTTCCATAGCGAGTTATGGAGAAATAATTATTACTAATAGAGCTCCTCAACACTTGACAAAGGGACATTGAATACTCATTGAAGACATAGCGAAGAAGGAAGCTCTGCTACTCGTGGGATCTTTGCAGCAAGGACAGTTTGCTCTCAGGTTTCGGGTTGCGAACTTCTACCAGAAGTTGAGCTAGCTTTAAAGCTAGATTTGGACAACAAACTCTCATGGTTGTAAGCCTGTGTGGCTGTGGTAAATTTGTATCTGCTCCTAGCTCATTCATTTGCTAATAAGAAAGATCATTTGCTGGTTTTTTCCCTCAAGCTTGAGAGGGTTTTTCCAGGGTAAAATCCTTGTGTTATTGTGCATGCTTCTATTCTATTTCTGTTCTTATATCTTTGCATATTCACTGTGAATAAATTATAAATCAGCAAGAAGTATTTTTAAGAAATATTACAAATCTGAACTATATTTAAATTTCAACATCTAGAACTCAAGACACGAGGAAAACATGTCTAAGACATGTTTCCTAAATAATAGGCTTGCTGTTTTTTTATTGATTTTTTGCCTTTTATTTGTCTTTTTGCGAGAGAGATTGATTTTGAGTGATTAAAATCACTTATTTTCACTCACAAAGTGGATATTTAGGTAAAGTGGGTATTCTTAGTCCAAAAACGAATACCCCCAAGGCATATAATGCCCCATAGTACCACTTTTTTAACTTATTGACCAATTACAATTAAAAAATCCCGTTTTGCGGGGAATTTTTTATTGACTCAAAACATTAAAAAATCCTAAGGGGGACTTAGCACAATTTCCATATGGCTCAAAATGATGACCTAGGATGATAATATAAACATTTAGACACTAGACTTGGATTTCCAAGCAAAGGCATAATCATCAGTACAGACTCCAACTTTGGAGATATTTGAGTGAAAAAACTTAGAAATTATAACTCGCCTAAAATGAATTTTAGGTAAGAAATAATTAACAATTGAAAAAAAAACACTCTAGAGTATGTACTCATGATCAAGTCTTAGGAGGCCAAGCCTTTTACAAAATCATCATGCTAATCTCATCTTATTACAATGCCCCACCGAGGATGGAAATGCGAAAAAAAGGTGGTCAATTTGACCGGTTGAACTTCTGAACTTTGAGCAATTGTTTGCTCAATCTTTGGCGGCTCAACTCCAAGTCCATCCTAGTGCAACTTGGTGGACAACATTGGCTCCATATGGGGACGTGTGCTTGATCTTTTAACAAAGGAGAGCATGCGAGAATCCAGAATCAATAACCTGCGTCACAAACATATTGGCAAAAACAACATCAACAACACATGTATATGAAAACCAATAATAAATACAAGTTGCAGAAAATGATATACATATATACAAGGAATGTACAAAAGAATTAAAGTGAAATACTATACAAGGAAAATACATGAAAGATAAAATACAAGGAAAAGGGTTAGAAAATATGTTACAAAAGATGCCCCCATGGGTATCAAATGACCTTGCTGAAGAAGAATTTGAGAAGTCGACCATTCATTGGTAGTGTCAACTTTTCTCCATCCAATTGACTAGGGTAGAATGAATTCTTTCCAGCCACATCCTGGATGATATATGGACCTGCCCATAGATTGTCAAATTTTCCATGCTTTCTCGAGTTTTCCTTCTGTTTATCCCAGAGAAGTACTATATCACCTGTTTGAAAAGCCCTTTGTTTTGAAGACTTGTGAAAATTCCTCTTAAGCTTTTCCTGATTCTTTATACTCTGATCAAGGGCTTACCTTTTGTTCTCATCTAACTCAATTAACTGATCAATCATGTTTTGCTCAAAGTCTTTATCTATGTTATATCTCTGAATAATCTGATACACTGGAAGGTTTAGGTGGATCGAAAAAGTAACATCTGACCCGTAAACAAGCTGAAAATGACTCTTCCCTTTTGCACTTTTCTTAGTTATCCTATCAGCTCAAAGTGCAAACTTGATTTTACTGTCCCATGATCTTTTGTTATCCCCCACAATCTTTTTGATGATGGTTATAAGATTTTTATTACTTGACTCTGCAAGACCATTACCCCAGGGATAGTAATTTGAAGAATGGGACAAAATAATGCCATACTTGAAACATAATGAGGAAAACTCTGTTGAGCTGAAAGCTTTTGCATTATCTATAGTGATCTTAGCAGGCACACTGAATCTAGTAATGATTTTATCTTCAAGGAAGTTCATGACTACTTTTTCGATTGCCGACCTGGTGGATATAACTTCTACCCACTTGGTGAAATCCAAGTATATCCATTACTTGAATTATCTTTTAACTGACTGAGGAAATCAAGCCCCCACTGTTGAAAAGGGGCCTCTACTACTACAGGCTGTAAAGATAAGGCTACTAGATTTTGCTTCCCTGTGAACAACTGACATTGCTTACAACTCCTAACCATTTTGTGAACATCTGCAAATATGGTTGGCCAATAGTAACCTGCTCTAAGGATCTTATGGGCAGAAGTTTTAGCTGCAAAGTGTCCCCCACAAAATCCTGAATGGAAATCAATCATAAGTCATTTAGATTCTAGCTCATCAACACATCTAAGTATTACCCCATCGGGGTTTCTCCACCCCAATCCATCTTGAATGATACAATACTTAGCAACTTTTAACCTTAATGCCCTCCTTTTATGACCTATCAAATGACTTGGGCAGGTAAGGTTGATGAGAAAAAAGATGATTTCTGAATACCACTGTTGTTGCTCTAACCTCTGAAGCTCTACAGACATGACTAGACCTGGCTGATTGCTCTGACAAATTAGATCCAAGGCTTGTCTAAGACATGTTTACTCAAGACATGAGGAAAACATGTCTAAGACATGTTTCCTAAATAATAGGCTTGCTGATTTTTATTGATTTTTTGCCTTTTATTTGTCTTTTTGTGAGAGAAATTAATTTTGAGTGATTAAAATCACTTATTTTCACTCACAAAGTGGATACTTATGTAAAGTGGGTATTCTTAGTCCAAAAACGAATACCCCCCAAGGCATATAATGCCTCCTAGTACCACTTTTTTAACTTATTGACCAATTACAATTAAAAAATCCTGTTTTGCGGGAAATTTTTTATTGACTCAAAACATTAAAAAATCGTAAGGGGGGCTTAGCGCAATTTCCACATGACTCAAAATGATGACCTAACATGGTAATATAAACATTTAGACACTAGACTTGGATTTCCAAGCTATGGCATAACCATCAGTACACACTCTAGCTTTGGAGGTATTTGAGTGAAAAAACTTAGAAATTATAACTCACCTAAAATGAATTTCAAGCAAGAAATAATTTACAAGTGAAAAAAAACACTCTAGAGTATGTACTCATGATCAAGTCTTAGGAGGCCAAGCCTCTTACAAAATCATCATGCTAATCTCATTTTATTACAATGCCCCACTGGGGATGGAAATGCGAAAAAAAAAGGTGGTCAATTTGACTGGCTGGACTTCTGAACTCTGAACTTTGAACAATTGTTTGCTCGATCTTTGGCGGCTCAACTGCAAGTCCATCCTAGTGCAACTTGGTGGATAACAGGCCTAATGTTGAGCACATTCGCATATTTGGGTGTTTGACGTTCTCTCATGTCCCTTCTGAGAAGAGGACAAAGTTGGATCCCACAATAGAGAAGGGGATCCTAGTTGGATACTCAGAGGTCTCTAAGGCCTATTGAATCTACATACCAGCACTGAGGAGAGTTGTTGCGAGGAGAGATGTTAGATTCGAGGAGGATAGAGCCTTCAAGAGATCTCTTGAATTGAGAGACAGAGTTGAGGAGGTCCCATAGATACAGAGTGATGCATCACATGGGACACAACCTTAGGTGCCTAGTGCACCAAGTTCAGGGGTGACTGGTCCACCCAGTACATCTACAGGATCACAAGTGGTTGGTACATAGACCATAGGTGTATGTGCTTCGAGATCTCAACCTTCAATGGTGAGATCTATGGATGAGACTAAGGGGCATGAGGATACTGCTCCACCAGAGGTTACTTTAGGGAAGAAGAAACCGAGATTGTTTTAGGAGACCTTGAAGGAAACCAAGGAGCAGTTTGGTGAGCCCAAGAGGTTGATGAGAGAGAGCATAGCACCATAGAGGTTTGGTTCTTATTTGGCCATGGTGACTAGCATCACAGATTCCGAGCCCATTACTTTTGCGCAGGCAACAAACCAACAGGTCTGGAGAGAGGCCATGCAGGAGGAGTATGAATCCATTATGCGCAATGATGTGTGGGAGGTGGTCCCTAGACCAGAGGGGAAGTCAATGGTGACTTCCAGGTGGTTGTACAAGATCAAGTATGTTGTAGATGGTAGCATTAAGAAATACAAGGCTTGATTTGTGGCAAGAGGATTCTCTCAAATTGAGGGGATTGACTATGATGAGACATTCACACTAGTTGCGAGATATACTTCCATCAAGAGTATAATGGCCATTGCTGCAGAGATGGGTTGGAAGATCCATCAGATGGATGTGAAGATTGCATTTCTGAATGGCTTCATAGAGGAGGAGGTATACATTGAGCAACCACAGGGGTTCGAGGTGTTGGGGAGAAAGTCCCACGTGTGCCTCTTGAAAAAGGCACTGTATGGTCTGAAGCAAGCTCCTCGAGCTTGGTATTCGAGGATTGGCTCTCACTTGCTTCAGATGGGTTTTGAGAAGAGTGAGGTGGATCCGAATCTCTATTACATCATTCGGGGAGAGGATCCTCTCATTCTTATTCTATATGTTGATGATTTATTTATCACTGGAGAGGAGGAGCTCATAACTGATTGCAAGCGAGGTCTTGCATCAGAGTTCGAGTTGAAGCACATTGGACTGATGCAGTATTTCTTGGGTATGGAGGTTTGGCAGGAGGATGGGCACGTCTTTCTGGGACAGGGGAAGTATGTAGTGGATATTATGAGCAGATTTTAGATGGACGATTGTAGACCCATATCGACACCTATGGTCACCAACTGGAAGAAGCTTAGTGCTTCTGATGTTGAGTTGGTGGATGCCATGAGATATCATCAGTTGATTGGTTCTTTGATGTATCTGGTCAACACTAGACCAAATATTTGTTTTGCTCTGAACACTCTCAACCAGTACATGGTGGAGCCTAAGAGTGTTCACTGGATAGAAGCAAAACATGTTTTGAGGTACATAGCAGGATCAGTGGATTATGGATTGGACTATGTCAGAGGTGATGGGGTCAGGTTGATTGGTTATATAGACTTAGACTAGGCAAGATGTGCAGCTGACAGGAAGAGCACTTCAGGGTGCTGTTTTGGGTTGGGATCAGCTGTTGTTTCCTGGTTCAGTCGAAAACAGAGGTCAGTGGCACTGAGTTTTGTTGAGGCAGAGAACATGGCAGCTTGTCAGGCCAACTGTGAGGCCATTTGGCTTCTCAAGTTGTTGTTTGGCCTATTTGGTCATGAGTTGAGGCCTACAATTATTCACTGTGATAATAAGAGTTGTATCAAATTCTCTGAGAATCCAATGTTTCATGATAGGTCGAAACACATAGAGATCAGATACCACTTCATTCGAGATTGGGTTCAGAGAGGAGCAGTTCAACTTGAGTATATTCCTACTGATGAGCAGATTGCAGACATTCTCACGAAGCCTTTGCCAAGGGTCAAGCACGTCTACTTCAGAGACAAGATGGGAGTGGTGAAGAACACTTTCCTCGGTAAGAGAGAGTGTTGAATTTTGGTACCTTGGGAAGTGGTTCCCTTGTGTTATTAAGTGTCTAACACAAAGGGGGAAAATGTGAGCCTCAACCCACTTTACTTTATGTTATAAAGTCAACATGACTTTATGATCATTTAAGTCACAAAGTGACTTTATTAACATAAAGTGACTTAGGAAACCTAAGTAAAAGGGGAGATCTAATCTCAACCCTTGATCTTAGTTGGCCTAGATATAATATTGGCCATTGGTTCCTAGGTTAGCCTAATGAAGAGGCTAAAGGCAAAGGGTGAGGAGGAAAAAGGCATTCATTGTGCACTCATGAGTTTTGAGTGAAGAGAGGAGAGGAAGAGAAGCTTGGAGAAGAGAGGGCGCACCATAGTGAAGGAGGCGCACTTGTGAGAAAGGGCGCACGAGCTTGTGAGGGGCGCACCATTGGAGTGGGGTGCTCAAGCTTGGAGAGGGGCGCACCATTGAAGGAAAGGGGGCACACCATTCAAAGGGGTGCACAAGCAAATAAAGAGGGTGCACCAAGCATAGGGGTGCACAAGCAAGGAAAGGAGGTGCACATTTCAAGAAGGGTGCAAATCCCAAGGAGTCTTGTAAGCCAAGCTTGAGAGGAGTTGGCTAGTGTAACATGTTCCTCTTGCTTATTTCTTTGTTGTACTATTTCTCTAAGAACTCCATAATAAATTTCCTCTTCAAACTGGTTTTCCCCATGGGGGTTTTTCCAGGGTCATGTTGACCAAAAACACTTGTGTTAATCTTGTGGTTTGCTTATTTCCTTATTAGCATTTTAAAGTGTAAAGATCTAAAGGTGTATTTTCTGTTTTGAAGTAGTTTGAATGTGCTAACCATGGACAACAAAACTTCCTAAATAAACCCTTCAAACAATAGCTTCAAAACAACATTAAATCAGTCCTAAAAGGCAACAAACAATTGGCAGCGATTTCAGTCTGATAGCAGTCCTAAAACAGCTCTAAAACAACCTTGAACTTCCCTTGAAAACCGTTCATAAACAATGTCAAAGACAGACCTGTTAGGCAGCCTTTGGAACCTCAAATTTCTAGAGTCTGCAACCTGCAGGCCTCAAGACATCATCTCCTTAGTTATCCCTAGGCATGGGGGGATAACAAGCTGGAAGGGGAAATCACAATAGCTCCTCCTTGAAGAGTCCCATGATAATGTTCCATTTCCAACTGTTTCCATGCTTCCCAAATCTGTTTAAGCACAAAGAACCCTTTATATTAAAGCACCGATGAGCTCCAATAATGCCTCTTAAAAGAAGTGTCCTCTAATCTTGTGAACATGACTGCACTAAAGAATCTTGTGTGTAACTAGGGCTTTCCATGGGGCATCTCATGGCCTTCGATGGGCCTAACCATCCATTTTGTGGCTAAGATTTTACCTTGGGTGTGTCTATCTAAGGTGACAGTGGGTAGGTACTCCCATAGTTGTCACACTTCTGTGGATTGGGTTAGGCTTTGGCCAATCTGCAGATTGTGCCATATCATTTTGGCGTCGTTGTCGGGGAAGATTTTGAATCCTCATTCGAGCCCTAACGACACTTTGGCAAGCTTTGATCCCAAATCCTTTACCCATAGCTTGCCTGACGACTCCATTTGAGGGAAGTTCCCTTTCCATTCTTGATGAGCCTTCCATAAAGCTCATCTGGCGACTCCACCATCCCATAATTCACCATCTTTGCCCCCGAGAAGATTCAAACCTTCTAAGGTTTATCGAAGAAGGCCTCCTCATAATTCCCCTATTGTCAAAACCTTGTTCCAAGGTTGCCTTCCCCTCAACACAAAGGCTCACACTTGGTCTAAAAACCTTTTCAGACCATTGAATTTGGCATCCATGGCTGGGTACCCCAATACCATGCCCAAAGAGACTCATAAATGGTTGCCAAAGTTCACTGGAAACAATGTGGTTATGCTAGAAGACCACCTATATACAATAGGTGTGGCCTTGTTGAATGAAGGTGTGGAACATGAAGATGTTGCGATGAGGCTATTAGCCATGTCTCTCGATGAAGATGCCCAGAGATGGTTCAGAGGATTACCTGATAATCATGTGGCATCTTATGACGATTTCACTAAATTACTTGCAAGCAAATGGTCAACAAAGAAAGACAACAAAATGCTATTGGCACAGTTCAATCAAATCAAGAAAAGAGAAAATGAAACAGTGAAAGAGTTTGACACCAGATTTGATAAACTCTATGATCAGATCCCGACTGACCTACGTCCACCAGCAACAATTGTTCGTGTTCTCTACGTGAACGCATTTGAAGGACAATTTTCTTTTATCCTCAAGGGTAAAGCACCTGATACTTTGGCAAAGGCCAAGGAATATAGTACACAGATCGAGGAAAATCTCATCAACTCAAGGATTGAGCCCTTTGAGTTTCCTCGTGCCAAGGTGGAAGCAAAAAACAAAAACTGCACCAGACCCAATCACTCTTCTAGTTTAGAAGTTTGATCAGATGAATACTCAGTTTGTCCAAAGTCAGAATCAAATTATGAACAGGTTGACAACATTGGAGAGAAATTAGTTCGTTTCAAAATCTTAGGTTTTCAGACAACCAAACACAGGTTGGAAGGCGAGGCCTCAAAAGGAGGCAAAGGCTCCTGACACATTGAATCCAGTTGGGATGGTCAATACAGAAGAATTTCTTTTGTGCTTGCCTTGTAATGAAGCACATTCAGAAAATGAGTGCCCAAGATAGACAAAGGAAGAAGGCTCTGCAGACCAGATGAATTTCATTGATACAATCTTTTCTCTTAAAGACGATGAGTATGTGCAGATTACACCAGAGCAACTTGAGGAGGTCAACAAAAGGGGTTTCAGAAAGGGGCGGCTCAGAGTACCAAATCAACTAGATAAGAATACCAAAAACGAGTCGAGGAAGAAAGAATTTTTGACATATGCAAGAAGAAATGGAGTTCCAGTTCCTCCACCATCAGCGACAGTGTCTCTGCCGCAAGCAAAAGAGGATCCACCTCAACCAATAAAAGAAGTGCCTCTGCCTCCTTCACCGTCGATGCACAACATGCTCCCAAAATCCATGCCAACCACTGAAGAAATTAAATTGAATATAGATGTGTCGGCCATGACAGGGAAGATGAATATGTCAGTGCCTATAGTTGAGATGTGCAACATCCCATCTGTAAGAAGAGAAGTTCTGAAGGCGTTGAAGGTACTAGATGAGGCAGAAGATCCTCCTGTAATTCTGAACACCATGTATCATGGACAACAAAGCGATGAAAACCCTCCTTTCTATCTTTCATTGGGTGTGAATGGTCTTCGATTAAATAACTGCATCTTGGATTCCAGAGCTTCAACAAATGTGATGTCTTTGAAAGTCATGGAACAACTTGGTTTGAAGATAACCTGCCCATATGGAAATGTGTGCGGCATTGATTCAAAGAAGGTGAAAGTATATGGTCTCATAAAAGATGTGGAGGTGTATTTGCATGATTTCCCTCATATCAACCTCATTATGAACATGGTAATGATTGATGTTTCGGATGCTTGGGGCATGATTTTGTCAAGAAGTTGGGCTGCCTCCATGGGAGGTTTTCTTAGCATGGATCTTACTCATGCACATATTCCCATGGGAGATGGCACATTTTGAAGAGAATCGAGGTACTATTAGGCTGCTAAATCTGGTCTGTCCTTGACCAGAATTTAGCTCTAAGTTTCAACTTCCAGAACTGTGATTTGCTGCCTTTTAGGACAACAAACAGTTAGGTAACATTCTGCTGATAATTTTTGTGGTTAAGTGTTCTTTTGAGGTGCCCTTGCAAGTGTTTTCATACCAATGATTAGCACATACAATAATACTCAAAACACATAAAACTTCTCACAATCTTTACAACTCTAAATGCTGATCTAACAATTCTAAGCATGCATGAAATTGACACGTAAGTTTTTGGTCAACATGACCCTGGAAAAACCCCCATGGGGAAAACCAGTTTGGAGTAGATGTATATAGAAGGCCTCAAAGCAAAATGTACAACACGTAAAACATATACAAGTGAACCTGGTACAATAGCAACCCTTCTCGGATGCCTTGGAGTCCCTTGAAGATGTTCTTGCTAGCCCCTTGAAGCTAGGCGCCCTTTGCCTTGGTGCACCCCTCTTCCTTAGCTAGTGTCTTGACCTCTTTCTTTGCCTTTAACCTTTGCTTGTGTCCTTAACCTTGCCTTGCCTTTGCTTTTCCCTTGTTGAAGCACCCTCCTCTCAAGAGTGCCTCCCTCCAAGTCTAGGTGCGCCCCTTGCTCAAGTGCGCCCCTCCTCTAGCAAAACTCCACAAATGTAGTGCGCCCTCCTTCACCCTTGCGCCCTCTACTCCTCTAGAGTGTGCCTAAGCATGGTGAAAGAGTATCCTCCACAATGTGCGCCCCTCCAAGAGATGGGAACCTCCCACAAGCTAGATGCGTCCTTCTTCTCTCAAGAATGCGCCTCTCCTCACTAGCAAATGCGCCCCTACTCAAGGTGAATGCGCCCCTCCTTCTCAATATGTGCGCCCAAGAGCTCTTCTTCTCCTCCTCTCCTCTCAAATCTCTTAAGTGAAGAATGAATCTCATCTTTTCCCTATTCCCTCCTTTAGCCTCTCTTTGGCCAAACCCTAAAAGATCAATGGCCTAGATCCAATCTAGCCATGTTTAATCAATGGGTGAGATTTAATCCTAAAATCTCACTTAGGAAACCCACTTTCCTTAGTTTGCCTCATGTCCTTTAACACACCTACAAAGTGAATTAAATGTCACTTTAATGACCTAAGTGACATATTCCAATGAGAGGCCATATGGGCTACCCTGAGGCTAGCCAGGGAGATTTGGAGAATCAACCAGTCTTGTGAGGTATTGACAAAAGCTAGGGGGAACATACAACCTCTATGAGTCAAACCAAAAGTCAGGATGAATGAGTTGCTATGGAAGTGTAATGCAAAATTCAGGGGGAACGTACAACCTCTGTGAGCATAGACAGTCTAGTGCAAAAGTCAGGGGGAACGTACAACCTTTGTGAGCATAGACAGACTAGTGCAAAATTCAGGGGGAACGTACAACCTCTGTGAGCCTAGTCAAGCCTTGTGA
>ML784299.1:242210-279086 GCA_009831015.1 Picea engelmannii | reverse complement strand
AACCTCTGTGAGCCTAGTCAAGCCTTGTGAGCCATGAGCAAAAGTCAAGGCATCTAGCAAAAGTTAGGTTGAATATAAAATTCCTATGAGATAGAAACAAACGATATTCCTAATATTGCAAATGATATAAATGTATTGATCTACTGTGTTGGCACGTGTGACATTATCCACCATGAAGAGAAATTTGAATTGCCTTGTTAAGAGTCGAGTTGTAGAAGTCAAAGTTGCATGTCTAAGTCAAAGACAATGTTATCAAGTTGTTGCATGTTGCATGTTGCATGCATGACATGAGCATGCTAAGTTAGTATGCATGCATGCCAAGTCAATGATGAGTTGTAACTGAAGTCTCAAGTCTAGTTCTATTTTCGAACTAAAGTGTGACGCTGAGTTGTGTCAAGCATGCCTTCTACCTCTAATTCAAGCCATCTACTTCTCCTATTCATGCCTTTATAAGCAAAGGTCGACCCCTCTCCTCTATACAGTTTTCATATGCAGGTTAAGGGTGAAGCATATAGAGGCGCATATAGAGGCAACATACTATTGCTGTAGAGGCACATATAGAGGCAACATACCAGTGTTGTAGAGGCGTATATAGAGGCAACAAACAGTGCTGTAGATACAACATACGGAGGCAGCATATCAATCCTGTATATCAGCATATAGAGGCAACAAACAGTGCTGAAGAGACAACATACAGAGGCAACATATCAATGTTGTATATCAGCATATAGAGGCACATATAGAGGCAACAAATAGTGTTGTAGAGACAGCTTACAGAGGCAGCATATCAGTGTTGTATATCAACATATAGAGGCATCACAATAGAGGCGTATATCAGTACTGTAGATTAGCATACAGAGGCAGCATATCAGAAGTGTATATCGGCACAATAGAGGAGCATATCAGTGCTGTAGATCAGCATATAGAGGCAACATTTAGAAGCAAGTATCAACCAACTAGAGGCAACATTACAAGTGCAAATTAGAGGCAGCTTCAATAGCCCATATCAGAGCTGATATATCTCAGTCTTTGAAAGCAACTCAGATACATCTATATCAACAAGGTCTCTTAGTACTCTGTCAGGTCATAGTCAACTTGGCAAGCTCTTTAAGAGCAGAGTATTCATGGTGGATATTTGTAAGTGATCTTACATTATTAATGCAATAAAGGAATATCATTTGCTGGGGTTTTTCTCCGTGTACAGGGTTTCCCCAGGGTATATGTGTTGTTGATGTGCATGCTTACGTTTCTACATGATTATTGCGATTCAGTTATGATTCTATATTTTTGGAATCTATTAAGTTGGAATCAAAGTGTTATCACATAGGGTTGTCAAGAGTTGTATGGGTCTGTTGTGAATACCTAAGTCTGTATCTTTTCCTTCTCTTTCTCTCTTTCGCGGGCTGTGTCTTAAAGTTTTCCCTTCGACTGGTAAAGTCAGTTTTGTTCACCCCTTTTTGTTTAAAAGACCTGGTTTTCCTTGATGTCTTACCTGAAAAAGTCTCGGCCCGAAGCCTTTCTATTTTCCTCTAAAGATGAATACCCATCTGCTTTTGTTTCAATCACTCGTCCTGTTGTTTTCCCAAGCCCCTATCTAGTTGTCCAAGTCTTTGTTTACACAGGCCGCAGCCGCGGGCTCAAAGCGCGACACTCAGAGTGGTCCGTTCTAGACCCAAATCAAGCAAAAAGACAGGTTAAGCTTTCAACGACGGGTGTTCCATGTGGAGTTCAGATTAGCGGTTCGTGGGCGTTCGGAATCTTAAAGTTGCGCGAAGTATAGTGCTGGAGCAAAAGGCCCGAAAAGAGCATGGGCCGTTGATCTTTAAAGGGACAGGTGGCAGTTGATCCAAGTGTTCGGGGAAATAAGCTTCGGGAGTTTTAAAATGAGAAAAGCGCCGAAGTCCCAAAGTCCCAAAGTCCTGATGTCCCGAAGACCTGAAGCGTCGAAGTCCTGAAGTGCCGAAGCATGTGACGCACTCTCATCGGGCATGACGCGTGGCACTCTTTCCAGGTCATTCTGTCATGGCCATGTCACCCTCCTTATCATGACACATCAGCAGACGTGACATCATATGACGTCATTTGGACCACCCATCAGCGAGGACATGTGGCTGAAATCCGTTATCTCTGGATGAAGGCCCGAAGTAATCCTCGACCATTCGATTCATGAGGACATCCGTCAGTATATCGCCAACTTTGGGTAAAGGCCTTTGGGAGCCTAGGTTTGAGATTTTATTTTCCCGGAGTTCGGAGACCCGAAAAGCGTCTCAGTCGTCAATCTTAGGGAGCCACGTGTCGTCAGATTCCCAGCTCTGGAGGTTTCACTTGGAGGGAAATGGAGTTTGAGAATTGAAATTCCCAAAGGTTGATCCACGAAGCAAATCTCGACCGTTGTTTTGAAGGGGAAGATCCTATCCGTCAATCTAAAAAGCGCTAGAGCTGAGCCATTGATCAAAGGGCCTAATCTTAGATCGCAAGATCAACGGTCACGCCAAATTGCGGGGTCGGAAGGTGCGCACGTTTTAAAATCTCAGGGGCAGGCCGCAATCAGAACCGTGGTTTTTAGAAAGGGACGCGTGGCGGTTCATGGTGAATTGCAGGGACAAAAACGGTTTGCTTTCAGACCACCCTTGGTAGTGCCTGCAATCGCGCAATTGTGTAGGGTCATGGCCCTAGGTCACATTGGAGTTGGAGCCATGGAGAGGAGCTGCGCCAAAGGTCGAAAGCGCCCATATTTGGTCATAGAAGAAGATTTGCTTGGCCTCGAGGCGTCGRGATTGACTCGAAGAAGTCGTGGGCACCGCTTGGAACATTCATGGGTGTCAGGCCTCGTCCTGATCCAGATGAAGGTAGTTATTGAAAATGGGGGCGGTGGTTGAGACCTCGTCTCACCCCATAAATGGAATGCGTGGAGAGAAGGGTCGTGGGGGCCGATTGTCAGTCCAAAGCTCCTTGGTGGACGGATTTTCTCGCAGAGCCCACACTGAGCCGGGCTCGCGTCTGACGTAAGAAGGCCTGCACAGTCTGACATAGCAGGCGTCGACTGAAAACTTTGAATGCAATGGTCCGATCACACTTCTGGTGGTTGCAACAGTTCTGAGTATAAGTAGTTAGTTCTGATATTTTGTTAAGGGGGAATGGTTGAGCTATGCTCCCTGCTATTGTAATATTTTGATGAAGAACACTGGTTCTCTGGTTATGTACTTGATTTTGAGACTTCTTGATTAATCTAAGTCAGTTTTCTTAACCCATCTTATTTGCTTCTGATACTGAGAGAGTTCATGAATGACTGATTCACATGAATTGTTGTAACTGTATTATGATGAATGTTTGATTATAGTGCTGTTACAATTTCTTTTAGTTTCTTTGAGATTTGAATTCAAGAGGATCTTGCGTTCAAGTTTTTCCTCCTTAGGCCGCTGGAACACCGGATGTCCACGACAGACCTCTACACTCTCCTCACCAAAGTCTTCCCTCTATTTACCCTTACTCCAACTTACTGACTGAAGTTAATCCAAGACCTCAATTGCTTGTGCATGCTAGTCCAGATTTCCGAGTTAGAACGTTATTATCATTGAGTCTTCTCCATTTGACCACCTAAAACTCATTTACATTTACTATATAAACTGATGGGTACTGGGCTTACCTTCTATGCAATCTGAGGGTGACTTCTAGTGCTAACACACAATGTTGAAGAATTTAAAGAAATAATCCGCATAATAAATCAAGATAAAAAATTTAACATGGTATTAGAGCATAGGGTGTGATAAGCTTGTTGAAGTGCAGCAACATGTACACATAGATCCAAGCAAGCTTGATTAAGTTTCCAGTGTGAGGTCTGTGACATCCTCCATTTTAGTCAGGGTCGAGGATAGGCTCGAAGGAGATGCCAACTTCAATGTGTGGAAGCTCTGGATAACAAATTTCTTGTAGGAGCATGATCTTGAGCAGTATGTGACCACAGTGGTGGAGGAACCCACTACTAATGCAGGAAGGGCGACCTTCAGGGAGAGTCAAGCAAAGGCCAAGCGAATCATCTTTGACTCAGTCAAAGACAGTATAATGCCGACAATGACTTCATTAATGATTGCCAAGGACTGTATGGATACCTTGGTGAATCTATATGAGAAACAAGCTCCAAGTCAGAAAAGAACACTTAAGCAGAAGCTTAAGTATTTGAAGATGGAGAAAGGTGAATCAATAACATCTTTTTGTTCCAGGATAGCCCAAATCAGAGATAATCTTCTGGTCACAGGGGTCACAGTGGATGATGATGACTTAGTGCAAGCCATATTTGATGATCTTCCTTCTTCATGGGAGACCTTCTTATCCAGTGTGAGTGGGAGAAAGATTCAACCCACATTTGAGAGGTTATGGCATGATTGCCTCCAGGAGGAGAGTCGCACTGCTACCAAGAGCGAGCCAACCAGAGGAGAGCATTCAACATTAGCATCAAGATTCAAGGGAAAGAAGAAAGTCACTTTCTAGAAAGGCTCTTAGAGGAAGTCAAACACCAAAGGTATGTTCAAAGGCAAGAGTATTGATACATCTAATAAGATTAAATACTTTAGTTGCAATAAGTTGGGTCATTTTGCTAAAGACTGTTGGTTTAGAAAGAAAAATCCAAGGAAAAGGAAACATCATGCCTCAACTACTGAGGATGATGAATCCAAACGAAAACAAAAAATTCCTACTATTGAGAGAGAAAATAGAAAAAAATATTACCTGGTTTCTGTCTTATCCAGTTCAGTTTTCACGGGGCCAAAAACTTGGTTGGTAGAGAGTGGTGCATCAAAGCACATGACAGGGTACAAGGAGATCCTCTTAGATTTCAACACTAAATCTTTTGCAGAGCAGGTTGAGCTTGGGGATGACAAATGTTACAAGATAGAGGGAGTAGGCTCTATCTCCTTCAAATTGGAATGTGGGGCTAGACTTCATGTTGATGAAGTAAGATATGTTCCAAGGCTCAAGAATAATCTTCTATCAATTGCAACCCTTGAGGACAAGGGATATTAGGTGATCTTCAAGGATAGGAAGGCACTACTGTGGGCCAAAGGTAGCCAATTGAATACAACAATACCCATTGGGATACGCAGAGGAGGATTGTACGTCGTGACACGACAGTCAGTTCAGGATTTGGCTCATGATGCGACTAGCTACAACGAATTGTGGCACAAAAGACTTGGACATCTTCATTACAAAGCACTTCCAGATCTACAGAACATGGTATGTGGCACGCCCTCTATTTCCCTTAGTAAAAATGAAATTTGTAAAGGATGCATGCTAGGTAAAAATATAAAGAAAGCATTTCCTAGTAGTGACAACAGAGCTCAGGAGTCAGGGCATCTTAGATCAGGTTCATTCTGATGTATGTGGTCCCATGTCATCTCCCTCACTTAGTGGCTGTTTGTATTATGTCATTTTTATTGATGATTACTCAAGAAAATGTTGGATATATTTCCTTAAAGCTAAAAGTGGCACATTTGATAAGTTCAAAGAGTATAAAGCCTTTATTGAAAAGCAGACAGGGAAACACTTCAGAACCCTTAGAACAGACAATGGAGGAGAGTTTGAATCTCTCCAGTTTGAGGATTTCTACAAGTCAGTAGGAATCAAGAGATAGTTGACCGTGCCATATAACCCTCAGCATAGTGGAGTTGCTGAGAGGAAAAACAGGACAATTTGTGAGGCAGCGAAAGCAATGATGTTTGACCAGGATCTGCGAAATTCTTTATGGGTAGAAGCTACCTCCAATGCCATGTATATTCAGAACAGGTGTCCACATGCTATCTTGAAAGACAAGACTCCTGAAGAGGTCTTCTCAGGGATCAAACCTGAAGTAGGGCATCTAAGGATATTTGGGTGTCCTTTGTATATTCATGTCCCGAAGGAAAAGAGGACAAAGATGGAACCCTTAGGCAAGAAAGGGGTTTTTGTGGGGTACAGTGAGAACTCCAAGGCTTATAGGATATATGTACCAGGTCAGAGACAGATAGAGGTAAGCAGAGATGTGCCTTTCCATGAGGAAGCCGCATTCAAGAAATCCAGAGAGCTTCAACAGGAATTAGAAGCAGTTCAACCAACTTCACCCTCTTCTGAAAATGAAGAGTCAAATGATCAAAGGGAGGAACCTCATGAAGGGCCAAGTAATGATCCCCTAGAACCTGCTGAAGAGTTAGAAAGAACTCTTGAAGAACCTCCAGTCGAAAGGAAGCCAGGGTGGCTTAAAGAAACAGTGCAGGAAACAGAAAGGATCACTGCTCCCAAAGGAACTTTCAGGGAAAGTAAGAGGCCTCACAGGTTTGGAGGCTATGTTGCACTGATGAGCAACATCAATGATGCCGAACCTTCTTCATTTGAAGAAGCAAATAAATTACAAGTATCGAAGGATGCCATGCTTGAGGAATATAGGTCAATTCTAAAGAATAATGTCTGGGACATTGTGCCGAGGCCAAAGGACAAATCAGTGGTCTCTTCCAAATGGATCTATAAGATCAAACATGCAGCTGATGGGAGTGTGGAAAAATTCAAAGCAAGATTTGTAGCCAGAGGCTTCACTCAGAAAGAAGGAATCGACTATGAAGAGACTTTTGCCCCTGTAGCCAGGTATACCTCCATTTGAACTATTATTGCATTAGCTTCAGTTCTTGGTTGGAAGCTACATCAGATGGATGTAAAAACAACATTCTTGAATGGAAAGATTGAATAAGAGGTCTTTGTGGAACAACCAGATGGTTTTGTACTGCATAACAAAGGCACTCATGTATGCAAGCTAAGGAAGGCCTTGTATGGTCTTAAGTAGGCTCCCAGAGTTTGGTATGACAGGATTGATGGTTTTCTTAAAAGCCTGGGCTTTCAGAAAAGTGATGCTGATGCAAATCTGTACTTCAAGGTAAGAGGTAACCAACCTGTTATACTAATCCTGTATGTTGATGATCTCTTTCTAGCAGGAGATCAAGGGCTAATATCCTGGTGGTGTAAGAGGGAGCTAATCTCATAATTCTAGATGAAAGACTTAGGCTTGATGCATTACTTCCTAGGATTGGAAGTGTGGCAAAGACAGGGCAAGATATTTCTGGCACAAGGAAAATACACAGTGAATGTATTAAAGAGGTTTGGTATGATGGATTGCAAATCCATGTCTACTCCGATGGTTACCAACCTGAGGAAGCTGCATGATTCTGATATAGGTTCAGATTTGGTGGATCCCACCATGTATAGGCAGTTGATTGGATCAACGATGTACATGATCCATACTAGGCCATATATATGCTATGCAGTGATTGCAATGAGTCAGTTCATGACTGAACCGAGGCAGAGACACTGGGTGGCTGCAAAGCACATCCTGAGATATCTCAGAGGGACCATTACCTATGGTCTGAAATATACATCCAGTGGTGGTCTTTTTTTGCATGGGTATGCAGATGTTGACTGGGCAGGAAGCCCAGTGGATCGAAAGAGTACTTCTGGATATTGCTTCAGTTTAGGATCCGCTATGATCTCTTGGTCAAGCAGTAAACAGGGGTCCATTGCACAGAGTACAGCAGAGGCTGAGTACATTGTAGCAGGTGATGCTAGCAAGGAAGCAGTATGGCTCAAAAAATTGGTATCTGGGTTGTTTGGTGACAAGCTCGAGACGACGGTGGTTCACTGTGATAATCAAAGTTGGATAAAACTGACAAAGAACTTGATATTTCACAACAGGTCAAAACATATTGACATGAAGTACCACTACATCCGAGACTTGGTCTAGAGAAAAAACATAAAGTTACAGTACATAGCCACGAGCGAGCAGGTAGCTGATATCCTGACCAAGCCTCTGACCTCGAGACAGTTTGTGCAACTGAGAGGCAAGCTTGGTGTGGTTGAGAATGACTCCCTCGCTGAGAAGGAGTGTTAAATTTGGCAGCATTGACAGTCATTCTCCAATGAGAGGCCATATGGGCCACCCTGAGGCTAGCCAGGGAGATTTGGAGAATCAACTAGTCTTGTGAGGTATTGACAAAAGCCAGGGGGAACGTACAACCTCTGTGAGTCAAACCAAAAGTCAGGACGAACAAGATGCTATGTAAGTCTAATGCAAAAGTCAGGGGGAACGTACAACCTTTGTGAGCATAGACAGACTACTGCAAAAGTCAAGGGGAACGTACAACCTCTGTGAGCCTAGTCAAGCCTTGTGAGCCATGAGCAAAAGTCAAGGCATCTAGCAAAAGTTAGGTTGAATATAAAATTGCTATGAGCTAGAAACAAACGATATTCCTAATATTGCAAATGATATAAATGTATTGATCTAGTGCGTTGGCACGTGTGACATTATCCACCATGAAGAGAAATTCGAATTGCCTTGTAAAGAGTCGAGTTGTAGAAGTCAAAGTTGCATGTCTAAGTCAAAGACAATGTTATCAAGTTGTCGCATGTTGCATGCATGTCCAGTTGCATGT
Source organism: Picea engelmannii (assembly GCA_009831015.1). NCBI lineage: Eukaryota > Viridiplantae > Streptophyta > Pinopsida > Pinales > Pinaceae > Picea > Picea engelmannii. Next base: position 270,642 of record ML784299.1, on the reverse strand, counting down.
TGCATGCATGACATGCATTGCATGCATGCATGACATGAGCATGCTAAGTTAGTACGCATGCATGCCAAGTCAAGGGTGAGTTGTAACTGAAGTCTCAAGTCTAGTTCTATTTTCAAACTAAAGTGTGAAGCTGAGTTGTGTCAAGCATGCCTTCTACCTATAATTCGAGCCATCTACTCCTATTCATGCCTTTATAAGTAGAGGTCGACCCCTCTCCTCTATACAGTTTTCATATGCAGGTTAAGGGTGAAGCATATAGAGGCGCATATAGAGGCAACATACTAGTGCTGTAGAGGCACATATAGAGGCATCATACCAGTGCTGTAGAGGCGCATATAGAGGCAACAAACAGTGCTGTAGAGACATCATACAGAGGTAGCATATCAGTGTTGTATATCAGCATATAGAGGCAACAAACAATGCTGTAGAGACAACATACAGACGCATCATATCAATGTTGTATATCAGCATATAGAGGTTGCACAATAGAGGCGTATATCAGTGCTGTAGATCAGCATACAGAGGTAACATGTCAGAAGTGTATATCAACACAATAGAGGCGCATATCAGTGTTGTAGATCAACATATAGAGGCACATATCAGCCAACTAGAGGTAGCATTACAAGTTGAAATTAGAGGCAACTTCAACAACCCATATCAGAGCTGATATATCTCAGTCTTTGAAAGCAACTCAGATACATCTATATCAGCAAGGTCTCTTAGTACTCTGTCAGGTCAGAGTCAACTTGGCAAGCTCTTTAAGAGCAGAGTATTCATGGTGGATATTTGTAAGTGATCTTACATTATTAATGCAATAAAGGAATATTGTTTGCTGGAGTTTTTCTCCCTGTACAGGGTTTCCCTAGGGTATATGTGTTGTTGATGTGCATGCTTACGTATCTACATGATTATTGCTATTCAATTATGATTCTATATTGTTGAAATGTATTAAGCTGGAATCAAAGTATTGAAGAATTTAAAGAAATAATCCGCATAAGAAATCAAACTCAAAAATTTAACATTGGCCTCATGTATCCTCTCCTCCTCAAGATGTGTGCCCAAGAGCTCTTCTCCTCCTCCTCTCCTCTCAAATCTCTCAAGTGAAGAATGAATCTCATCTTTGCCCTATTCCCTCCTTTAGCCTCTCTTTGGCCAGACCCTAAAAGATCAATGGCCTAGATCCAGTCTATCCATGTCTAATCAAAGGGTGAGATTTAATTCTAAAATCTCACTTAGGAAACCCACTTCCCTTAGTTTGCCTCATGTCCTTTAACTCACCCACAAAGTGAATTAAATGTCACTTTAATAACTTAAGTGACATTTCACTTTTGACTTAAATTCCTAAGTCAAATTGAAATTAGAACATAACGTAAAGTAATGAGGGTAATAGTCTCCCCCTTTGTGTTTAGAGACTCACAAACATAAGGGGACCACTTTCCAAGGTACCCAAATCTCAACACATTTGAGATTCTGTATAGCCGACAGGTAGTCAAGAAGCATGTGATGGATCTGAACCACCCCAATTGTCACAGTGATTGCGAGCTTGATGTGCCTCGACCGATCATTGAATATGACCCTCAGGACTTGCCCTTTGCACTAGAAAATTGCATAGATACTATACTTCCGAGGGTGGACAAATACAAAGAGAAGCTTGCAAAATTCGAAGGGAAAGAACCAAGATCCATCAAAATACTCAGGAAAGATCGAGAGCGAGGACAAGCTATCAAAGATATGGTCAACGCAGAACCACCTTCACAGACTTACATTGAAAACATACCTTACAGTAACTTCAGTGAAGGGAGCCTTGCACTCATGTGGGACTAGAAGAGAGGCGAGCCCAAGTATGATGAAAGGAACGAGGTTTTATGGTTTGGCCCTTACATCGTCAAGAAGAGGTCGAAGAAAGGAAAATACTACTTGTCTGCCATGGATGGGAGAAAGATGCCATTACTGGTTGATGGGTCTCTTCTCCGACCCTACATCCAAAGAACCTGACTTCTTCAGGGCCTAGGCCCCATGTAAGTAGGTAGGTCATTTGCTTTCCCTTGCATCTGCATTTGGTTGCTCATGATAGTCTAGTTGCTTCTACTTATGTTTGCATGTCATATCTCATTTTTCATTTTGCTCTACTCGCACATTTGGATAGTTGCTTTACATCCTTTGCTTTCATCATATTACATGTTAGTTTAGAAATTTTTGAAAAAATGCAAAAATTTCTTTTAAAGATTAGTTGAAATTTTGGGTTTTTGATCATATGGACAAAGGGCGAGTAAGCCACCCTAGATATTCATAGTTTTGTTGTTTCAGTGTGTGTAGGCGCAAGTCTTATTGGGAGATGCTTAGGTTCTCATGCACTCTACGACGAGTACATGTCCCCGAGTAGTAGCCAAATGTTATCCCCCATTTCTAGGGATAACTAAGGAGATAATGTCTTGAAGCCCTCACGTTGCAGACATGGAGTACCGAGAGGCAGATGAGTAGGCAAGGGCTCCTATCATACGACACACCACCATCCGATCGATGGCAGCAACGTCCACCACACCTAGTTTGGCCTACAAAGGACAACAGGTCTTGCTCCATGAGGTAACAAGTCTGGTATTGTGGTAAGTGCCATTTTAATATTTGAAGCATTTGAACATGTTGCAAAGGATCCTTTCTTGATTTTGAAAACATTTGCTTGGAAATTATGCCTTTTTCCCTATTTCACCTTGGTGAGTGTCATGGTTTCCTAGTAAGTGGCCACCCTTAGGGAAAGGGTTTCTACCCCGGTCTCCTTGAAGTGTCATTGTACCATTCCCGCTCATACTTGCCACCTTCCATCACTTCTTTCCCTCTGTTTCCCCACCTTTTAGTTTTTTGAGCTTATTGACCCAAGAAGGGCATGTACCTCATTTCATGGGAAGAAGGGGCCATTAGGCTTGAAGGTGCCTTAGCAAAAACATCATGCAGTAAAGGCTCACATGGGGATCTCGAGAACAATGAAACGCTTCTCAAAAAATAAAGTAAGGGACCCTTAAAATAAATAATTAATCAATTACTTAAACTTTCCAAGGTAGAGCATTTGTGGGCTATGCATTTCCTTTTTGGTGCCCCTTATTGACTTCAACTTGGAAAGGCATGCGAATCAAGGTAGAGCGTATGTGGGCTATGCATTTTCTTTTTAGTGCCCCTTATTGTCTTCAACTTGGTGACACAAGCAAAGTAAATGGCTAGTAAAGGGTTTGGAAAAAATATGCCTTAAAAACAAAAAGAGAAAACGGATGTGGCTAGCCCTCAACAAAGGTGCCCATAAATGACACAATACGAGCCCTTGTATGTCATGAAACCCCATAACTAGAAGTCTAATCCCATCCACCTCACATTCACTACATGGCTTAGAGAGGTTTCTCCTTGGGAACATCCCCTACTTGAGGAATTGGCTTACCCAATAGGGTGTTAGAAAAATAGGTGTGCTCGTTTCACCATAGACAATATAGCAATATTGTTACCCAACCATAGGCACAAAGGCCACCCCCGAGCACCTTAACCTTGACAGACAGAATAATTCCGGAAGCAATCCAATAGCGAACCAAGGTAGCGCACCTTTCTCCAAGGCTAGCGCACCAAGCAAGAATAACCAAAAATCAAGCAGAAAGTCCAAACCATAACCAAGAGAAAGTCCAACCAAAAACCAAAATACTAGTTGCAACACCTGCAACTGCACTCCCTCTCCAAACTTGCGCACCACTAGTCTTATGCAGTTGTGAGAGTGAGAGTGACAAATGAGCTCTAGCGCCCTCTATTGATACTGCTCTATCTCACTTGATTGGGAAGACTTCTCTTACTGGAGGCTAATAACTCATTATTAAATATTCTCTTGAGCCGACTTGTCTCCTACGATTATTATCCAACATTTTAGGGTTTCTCTTGCTTCCTGGAATATCTAGTTTTGTCAAAGGTTACACGTGGAGGTTAATACCTCTCACAGCTACCATAATATCAACACTCCCTCCTAGCTAGGAAGGTATTAAAGGCAATGGTCTTGAGCATGTTATCGCGCAATTTGTACTTTGATAGTAGGAAAGGTTAAAAGAGGAGCAAATTGGCGTAACGGGAGACTATCCTATCACTGTCACCTCAATAGGATGTCTCTTTCTATCTAGGGTGGTAGGCCTAGGGGAGACGTCCTCAGTGACTTGCGGTTTTGAGAAGGCAAGGGAAAGTAGCAAGGCAAAAGGTGCCCTCTCACAAGTCACCACTGATCAGAAAGTCCGGTTAAATAACCAATTAAGATATAATATGCCAGAAGTGTACCTGCCCGGAATAAAGCAACAAGAAAACTATATATTTGCAAGAGCACTTGCTGGTTCGCACTTCATAAATACCGTTGACTTTCTTAAATAAGTCAATTTGCTGAATATGATGAAGTAAACATAAATCTTATAACAACAATGATTATAGAGCAATACTTCACATAAAATGTCTTAAAACTAGCTTCAAAATGACTAAAAACCATTAACCATTGAAGTCATATGATTAGCATTTGGCAGAAGCATATAAGACAAACTATAATTTAGCCTTCACAATTGCTTTATGAGCTTTTAATGCTGCATTAAATGGATGTATATTACTTTAGTAACAACAACAAGTAGGTTAGTAGATCAATCTAATCTAGGGTTAGAAGGTGTTAGTAGGTTGTTCAAAGAATAGGTTTTGAAGGTTGTTTGATCAAAATACTCAAAGGAGGTCTTAGACTAGTGCTTTTCTTAGGGCAAATGGAGTCAATAAGTAGCTGCAAAAATTGAAGGAGCAAGATGATATTAGGAGGGCCAAAGACAAGAGGAGTTGATGGATGAAGTGTTGGTAAGCCAAGGCTTCAACCACCAAACCCTAGGGGAAAAAGACTACTAAGGTGTAGGTAACCCTAGGCCTTAGTAGATTTTTCTCCTTCTTTAACTCAACGATGAAGTAAAAACAGCTAGGATGAAGTGACAAATGCTAGGGTGTTGCAATGGCAAGGCCCTAGCAATGGCTTCAAGAAAATGGCTCCTTGGCACAATCTAGTAGGTGAAAAGCAAATTAGAACAAGGAAAATAACATGTGCTTGATTCCCTAGGGTTTAGGCTAGCTATTTCATGAGCTTTAGCAAAATGCAAAGTAAAAACGGCATAACCATTCAAGTAAAGGAAGAATTGCAGAATTTTACTTACATTCACCAAGCATAATCTAGCACATTTCCTAGTTGTAGACTTTCCACCAAGAAAATCACCAAAAATAGCCCTCCTTCAACAAGTGCGCACTAAATTCCAGTCCAAAAACCCTAATGAGGGCACAAATTTCAGACCTCACACAAGTGTGAGTGAAAGATAATAAAATGAGAGTTTAGACTCTCTATTTATACAATACCATTGACCTTTAATTACACTTTAGGTCAAAAAAGGCCGACATGGCTAGTTTACATCAAAAATATTGTTTTACATTAAATGTCACAATTAAAACCCTAAATCAAGCATAAATGATGACGTCATGCCCTTTTAGGGTGATGTTAGGCCCTTTTAGGGTGACGTTAGGCCCTTTTAGGGCAACGTTGGCCTCCTGGGGAAAAACGTTAGGCCTTCTTGGGCCTCAGGAACCTCCCACACGTGCCACTTGGCACACAACTGCCTCCCAAAACCTTTCGAAGCACTGGATGACATCATGGGTGTCCTGGGTGACATCATGGGCCTTCCAAGGCCTACGTCCTGGTGGAAAGGGCACAACCCCCTTGGGTACGGGTCTACCAAGCTGCCTTTGGTGGAACGCCCTCCTCTTTCTTCGGCACAATCCTTTGATTTGTCTCTGTCCCCTGCCGGGGTCTCAACATCCATCTAGTGGGCTTTCAGCCCCATGGAGGTCCGAACTAATCATCTCCCCATGTGTACCTGTCCATCTGGGTACCTGCCATCGGGTGTGGACCTGTAACATCAACAAATACGCCCTCCATGGGCTCATAAGTCACAGGGATCATAGCAATGTCAATCACATCTAATCATCAAATTTATTAAACATGTGCATAAAACCCCTTCAACCCGGACAAGTGCTCAAAGACATTATACTAATCTACAAGCCAAATTTGGAGGAAACGCTAGGACGTCCTATTGGGCTAATGCTCATCAGATGTGGGATGTTTCCGGGAGAGTTCAAACCTAGGCCATGTGAGTGGATGAGGTGGTAAGGGATGTCTGGGCAAGGGGTGCAGTGATAGCAGGGAAATGTATGGCTTACCTGTGGGTGCCTTTGTAGAGGGTGAGCTGCACCTGTCATGGATGCAAATGTTTCCAAGCCCATTCATGCCTTTTGTCTTTATTCTTATTGCTTTTTTTTTTAAGAAGCTAGTTAGGGGACACTGCCTTGGCGTGGTGACCAGTGGTGGAAAATGTTACCCACAAGCATTTCACAGAAATGAGAAGGCTGGCTCGTGATGAGACCCCCACCAAGAGCCACTACCCTAGCGTGGTGACCAGCTGTTGGTAGTGTCATACCGCTATATGCCCATGGACCGAATAGGCTGGCTCGTGATGAGACCCCCTATCCTCTAACTAGGTCTTGTTTTATTATTTTTATGAGTCCCCATGTTTCTTGTTGAGAAGCTCTTTATTGCTTTCTCGGGTATCCCTGGGCGAAGCATCTCAAGGTTTTCATTCTTTGGATCTTGTCTTTTGCCAACTACTTTTACCCCTTGGGCCTTTAGCCCCTTCTTCCCACAAGGTAAGGTACAACCCTTAAATATTTGGCCAACCCAATGCTCGGACCAGTGTAATGGGATAGATGAGCGGGAAAGAGACGAAAAGTGGTAAGTATGGTGGGAGCGGATGATGGCCTTTCATGAATCCTCCCAGTGGCAACTCAAACCCTATGGGTACCATCTTACTAGGGCATCCTGTCATTCCCCCCAAGTATGGTCAAGTGGAGAGGTATAAGATCCAAGCACCCGTTAGAAGCAAAAAGAATTGAATGCACATATTCAAAGGTTTTGAGGATTAGAGTGACACATACCATGATACTCGGACTCATTACCTCATGGAGCAAGATCCATCTCTGCTACAGGACCATGCCGAGGTGACGGATGATGCTGTTGCTGACAAAGTGGAGGCGCTGAAGAATGAAAAGATGGGCCCTCCAGGGCCATGCTCAAGTCGATCTAGCTCTCAGTACTCCATGTCTAGGACCTGTGGGCCTCGAGACATAATCTCCTTAGTTATAACAAAGCACAAATAGACCATTCAACCGGTAGCATCATCATAGCCACACAGGCTATCTCATGATCAAATCATGAGCACCATCATCACTATCCAACTAGATAATCTCCATGGCAATCAGAACAATGTCATCCAATAGAACACAACTGTGTCTATTCATAGTAGTATATAACTACTATCCAGTGGTACACAACCACTCTCAGTAGCACACTACTACTAACCAGTGACATACAATCACTACCAGTGGATCACATCCACCACAATAGCATACAACTACTGTCCAGAGACATACAATCTCTACAACAATCATATCATTTGATATCAACCTGCATAACAATATCTTGATACAAATTGAGTCATCTGGGCCATTCTTCCACTCACATCTGTGAGATACGGAAGAGCATCTGCCCTCAGAAAGTAAAACATCAGCCATGGGCTATCTGGACTATTCTTCCCAAGCATAGAAGAAAAATTGTCCCTGATTTCTGAGCCTGGACCATTCACCTAACTAGGCCATTCCTCTGGCACTAATCATAATGCAACCTGGAGAGAATGAGTCTGCCCTAGGGAATGCCTGTCCCTGATTGCTGAACTTGGACCATTCACCTAACTGGGCCATCCCTCCAGCACTAATCACAGTGCAACCTGGAGAGAATGAGTCTGCCCTAGGGAATGACTGTCCGGACCATTTCCTATGGAAACCACTGTTTTGCACCGACCTCCAAAACAGACCATTCTTCGAAACTGCTTACAACTGTGAACTTCGAAAGAATGACTGCTCGACGAGGCAAACCATTCTACTTGACCACTACTTAGAGTGATTGCCAAGAAGAATGACTGTCCTAGACCAATCCCCCACACTGGCCACAAGGGGAATCGTTGTTTATCGTACATCAACAATCTATCATACCATTTTCATTACGAAAATCACTGTTCGATTTGGACCATTTTCCGAACTGGAAAATGATTGTTTGTCAGAAATATCGAACCACTTTTCGTATTGGAAAGGAACTGCCCAACTAGGACCATTTTTCGAACTGGAAAATGACTATCCATAAACCAATAAAGTATAAGTGCTCTCTCCCAACTTGGGAGTAATCACTTCCTTTTTCAATAGCGAAGTTGTCTCCATGAACCCCAACTTGTCCCTTAAGTACGCAAACTTTTCATCTTGGACAGAGGCTTTACCAAAATATCTGGTATCTGCTCATCTGTGGAGATATACTGGAGAACCACTTCTCCCCTCTGGACTCTTATCATGGAGAAAATAATACTCGATCTGAATGTGCTTCAACCTGTCATGGAACACTGGGTTCTTTGAAAGCTTCACACAACTTTGATCATCACAATATATCACGGTCGAATCCAACACCTGATCAGACAGTCCAGAAACCAACTTACGGAGCCACACTGCTTCCGTACAAGCATCACAGCTACAATATACTCTGCTTCTGCAGTGCTGAGTGCATTAGACTTCTGTTTCCTTCTAGCCCATGACATCGTGGCAAAGCTCAAACTGAAACATATCCAAGTAGCACTTCTTATGTCGTCTGGACTCTGTACTCCTTGCTCAATCTGAATCGATAGATCCATGCAAATGTATATCATAACTCAAACGTCCCACGAAAACATTTCAAGGCATGCTTTGCAATTTTTAAATTCTCATGGCTAGGTTCCACCTGGAACTATTTTCACAGCAAAGCAAATATCGGGCCGAGTATTCTCCAAATACATTAACGAGCCATTCAATTGTCGATACAGGGACGTGTCTACTGGATTATAGTCTCTCAATTTCTTCAGATCTGTCATCATGGGAGTTTGCCATGTATTTGCAATCTATCATCCTGGACTACTGAGGAACCATTCTGATACACTTTCTCTGTCATAGGAAGTTTTCTCCATGCGTCTGCTATACATGAGATGCTCTGCATCAAGTTACTTGAATCCATACAAGGTCTTCTTCCATCTGCATACATGGGTCTCTTTTTGGTATACCTCCAAACCTTGAGATTGCTCTACGTAAGCTTCTTCCTCACTTGCTCTATTGGGAAGAACAGTCTTTTACATCCAACTGATGTAAACTTCAATCCATGGATACTGCAAGAGATATAATAGCTCAGATAGAGGTACATTTGGTTTACTGGAACAAGCTGTCGTCATAGTCTTCTCCCTCCTTCTGGAAGAACCTCTAGTTCCGAATCTCGCAATGCTTCCATTCATAAGTCTTTTTCACAATTTCTTACATATACAGTTCTTCATCACAACTTCCATTCCTTCTGCTTGACTACTTCTAGTGGGTTCAAACCATGCTGGTAGTCTTATGGTTCTCAATATAATAACTGGTTGTTCTGGCTTTTCTTTCTTTCTTGGAATCTTCATGTTCTTTCTCATGTTCCTCTTTAACTTTGGGGTCCATGGAGTCTTCTATAGAATCCATGCCCTTCCTTCTTGAAGATTCCAACTTCTTCCTTTCATCATAGGGACATAGATGTAGGTGGACAACCAAGGATACTTAAGGCTTCTTTTCGAACAAGACTTCTTCTAGAGTCAAACTGAACACGTGCTGCTTATCATGGTTGCTACTTTCAATGGGGAACATGGACAGATACTTTATAATCTTCACGGATTCTTCAGTGGATCATATCATTTAAGATTAGTTCCCTCCTATCCTGGCTTCATGCATGAATGCATGCTCTTCTTTTGGAATTTTGCAATCAACTTCCTCCATCTAAGAGAGTCCATGCTTCCCACTCTGCATCCTTATTGCTTTCTGCAAAGTGTCACAAGTCTTATTCTAGTTTCCTCTTGATTACATACTTCTTTCTGGTTTGACTCTTTCTGGGTCTCTTCAAGTTTGATTCTGATTTCGGCCTATTTGGTAGTTGTTACTTATATAATAGATTCCTCAGGAATTTGTCCCCAAAGATTGTCAACGTACTTCATCTTTTTCATGTACATTACTTGACTTGACTAGAAGAAGAAGTCTACTTCATCTTGCTTAACTTTCTTTGAGGGTTCCTTTTTTTCGACAACTGTTGCTTCGTGTGTATCCTTCCTTTTCTTTAACTCATGACAATGGTTCCTGTAGTGACCATATTTTAGACAGTTGAAGCATTGTATTTTTGACATATCCTTTTCTTGATTTGGTTTCTTCCTTGAACCAAACCTCTTCTTATTCCTGAATTTCTTGAACTTTGTTGTGTATGCCTGATCATCTTTCTTTTGGGATTTCTCTTTTGCGCTAATCCTTGATTCTTCTTGTGCACAACAAGTCCAAAGTTCTTCAAATGTGGGATACTCTGTTCTTGTGTTCATGCTTGCGGCAAATGCATCCCATGTCTTGGGAAGACCATTGAGTACAAGATTTTTGAAATGATTTCCTCAATAGCTTGTAGTTTATCTCTTAGTTGAGAGATTTTTACAAAGTATGATGTTATGCTGTTATCATCATTCATTTTCATGTCATGGAGCTCATTCTTTAGACTCATTACATGTCCAATATTTCTGACTGAGAAGAGGTTAGTTAGGGCATCATACATCTTCTTAGATGACTCAAGATGAGAGTTGTAGGGTATCAAGTGGTTTTTTACAGAGTCCACTATGATACTCATAGCGTTGATGTCATTGTCCTTGAACTTCTCCATAATTGCAACGTTCTGAGGTTCCTTCTCTTTTCTTGCGTCAAACTGTGGTTCCATGATCATGCCTTTCACAATATCCAACACTTTATTCTTGGCAAGGATGAGATCAATCCTTGTCTTCCATGCTTTGAAGTTAGAAGCCCCTTCTAACTTGTTTTCTGACTTAATAGAGTAAGTCATGACTGCTTTGACTTGGTCAACCTTTGACTTTGACCAAAAACTAAAACTTGACGCCTTGGCTTGTTGAGAGTATTAGGAGGTGCGCTAGGCTAGGGCGCACTAGGCTATCCAAGAATTAGGTCAATCTCTTCACTTAAGGTGCCTCAACAAGAGGGTTCGGGTTTTATTGCTGCAACAAAACTTTGACTGCAACTGCAACTGCAACTGAGCAAATCCTCCCAATCTATCTTCTAGCGGTTAGACTGTTCGAAGATAGTGTGGGCCCATAACCTGTTAGAAAAATAGGTGTGCTCGTTTCACCATAGACAATATAGCAATATTGTCACCCAACCATAGGCACAAAGGCCACCCCCGAGCACCTTAATCTTGACAGACAAAATAATTCTGGAAGCAATCCAATAGCCAACCAAGGTAGCGCACCTTTCTCCAAGGCTAGCGCACCAAGCAAGAGTAACCAAAGACTAAGCAGAAAGTCCAAACCAAAACCAAGAGAAAGTCCAACCAAAAACCAAAATACCAGTTGCAGTAGCTGCAACTGCACTCCCTCTCCAAACTTGCGCACCACTAGTCTTATGCAGTTGTGAGAGTGAGAGTGACAAATGAGCTCTAGCGCCCTCTATTTATACTGCTCTATCTCACTTGACTGGTCCGACTTAGGCTAATAACTCATTATTAAATATTATCTTGAGCCAACTTGTCTCCTAGGGTTATTATCCAACGTTTTAGGGTTTTGCTTGCTTCCTAGAATATTCTAGTCTTGTCAAAGGTTACACGTGGAGGTTAATGAAAAGGGGGGATTTGATGCACATGTTTGGGTGGTTCTTTTATTAGATATGGCTTACTTGGCATGATATTGTGACTTGTGAACCCTTGGAGAGTGTGCGTTCTTGTCTTTGCGGGTCCTTGATAGGTGAAAGCTTGATCGTGAAGGCACAAGGTCACTTGGACCTTCATTTGGGGCATGAAGCCCATAGGTTGGATGATGCACCCCCTTCTCTTTGGACACATGGATGATGAACTTTGCCTTTGGAGGCATGAGAGGACACCTTGGAGAAGGAGACTAGCCCTCCCTTTGCCCAACGTTTTTCCTTGAAGGCTCAACACGTCACATCCTAGGGCATGTCGTCATACGTGGAGGGCTAGGGTTTTGGTGGTGTTGGACAGTTTGATGATGACTTGGCACATTTTGACGAAGGAAGACCCTTGCACATGAAGATATGGCCTTTGGAGGCCCAACGTCTCCCTCAAGAACCTCAACAACTTGCTCATTATGCCAAAACGTCACCCTTGAAGGGCATGACGTCATCATTTAGTGTTTTCTTCTTTTGTAAATTTGAATTATAATTTGTAAAGGGGCAAATTAAGGAGGTTGGCCTCCCTAATTTGTGTTTTACCCTAAGTATGTGGACAAATTGGTTTTACAAGGGCTTGTATAAATAAAGGCCTTGCCACTTTCATTTTAGACCTATCACACTTGAGAATTACATAAGTGTTGGCTGAAATTTTTGCCCTACTTGGGCTGCGGGCAAATCACATGTCTCTCTCTCTTATGCTTTTGGATGCTAATACTTGTCTTTTGGTGGAAGAAGCTAAGGCACTATCTCTTGGATGACTTGTTCTTTCTTTGTTGTGGAATATTCTTGGTAGAGAAGGGTTTTTATTTGCTATCTATTGGAATTCGTAAGGAATTTTCTGCATATTGTTGTTATTTCTTCTTGTTTCATGATTATTCTTGTCTAAACCCTTGGAGGAGTATAAAGGCATACACCCTCCACTAAGATCTATCACTATTGTCTTGGATAAGCTACTTTGCAAAGGTTGCTAGGAGGAGTAAAAAGGCTTATACCCTCCTAGATTTACCTTGCTAGTTGTGTTTTCTCTAGGGAGTAAAAAGGCTTACACCCCTAGAGAGGTAACACAACTAGCTCTTACAACAAGAGACCCCATAACCCAATTGATAAGGCACTAATCTAATTTGCATTGGAGATCTAAAATCATTGCATTGGTATACGTGAATTGTTGAGATATTGCATTTGTCTTAGTTGGAATTGATTCCACATGCTATAAGCTTGTTTGACCCCTAAGGGCATCTCCTTTAGCCAAGTGATTCTCTTGTTGTTATAAACTAATTGGTACAACCATTAGGGTACCATGGAGAAAACTGAGGTATTATGAAGCTGCCAACTAAGGTCTGTCTTTGACCTTGAGATTGGCTCTAAGTTTCAATCTCCAAAACTATCCTTTTCTGCGTTTTAGGACAACAAACAATTTAGTAACTTCTGCCCATAGTTTTTATTGGTTAAGTGTTCTTTGAGGTGCCCTTGCAAGTGTTTTTGAACCGGTGGTTAGCACATGCAATATATCTCAAAACAAGTAACACTCCTCTAGATCTTTACAATACAAATAAGCTGATCTACACTCTAAGCATGCATGAAAATAGGACCCAAGTATTTTTGGTCAACATGACCCTGGATAAAACTCCCACGGGGAAAACCAGTTTGGAATGAAAGTATATATAAGTGGTGTCTAAAGCATGAGATACAACAAGAAATACAATATGATGGAACCTGTATACAAAGCAAGCTCCTCTTGAGACTTGCCAAAGGATCCAGGAAGAAATGTGCCCAAGCTTAGTGCATCTCTTCCCCTTGTTGCCAAAACCACTGAAGTGATGTGCCCTTGACCCTGGATGCTCTGAAGAAGAATCCCTTGCACACAAATGTGCTCTTGTGTCCTACCTCTCCATTGAGACAAACAAATCTGCAATCCTCCAAGTTTAGCTCCTCCCTGCTAGGTGTGGGCCCTCCTCCTATAGTGCGCCCTCCTCCAAACAAGTGTGATTACCACAAAATAATGAGAGCCAAAGCCTCTTAGAGCCCTCCATGGAAGGAGGCGCCCTTGCTGCCCTCTTCCAATGCTTCCAACCTCATCCTCATACTCCCTCTCACGCTCTCCAAGTGAGTAAATGAATGAATGAGCCTCTCTTGGCCCCTTGCGCCCTCCTTGAGCAATCCATAAGGAAACCTAAATGGGGATGGCTAGGATCATCCCAAGCCATCCCTAATCAATGGTTGAGATCATCCCACAATAATCTCAACTCAAAAGCCACTTTGGGTTAAGTTCCCTTAGTTCACTTTATGTCTTCTAATTCACCCACAAAGTGAATTAATAGTCACTTTAGGCTAAAATGACCAATTTTCACTTTTGACTTAAATCTCCTAAGTCAAAGTGAAATTAGACATAAAGTACAAGGTACAAGGGTACCGACATCTCCCTCTTGTGGTTAGAGGCTCAAAACCACAAGCGAACCACTTCTCGAGGTACACCAAAACTCAACATCCCACAGTTGGCCTAGGACAGTAGGCATAGCTGAGACACCGAACTAAGCTAAAACTAACACTCCCTCTTAGCGAGGGAGGTGTCTCCACTAGGATCAATCTCTGATCCAATCAAATCTGCTGCTACTGTTGTAGCTTCTCCCTCTGAACCGAAAGATCCACTTGCTACTTCTGCTGCACTTTGATTTGATGTGTTGTCCTGCTCAGCCATCAATGTCAAGTCATACCAACTGACTTTCTTTGACATTGATCTTTGGTCCAAGATCCCCCTGGGCCCACCTACAGGTTGTCCCAACACCTCGTACATCATACATTGCCTGATGCCAAGCCTTACTGCTACATCCAAGGCCGTTCCCTCTATCCGTATGAGCACATGTCCATCAACGGACATTACATCATACCCCATATCCTCCAGAGCTGATATAGAGAGTAAGTTAATCTTCAACTCTGGCACATACATCACCTCAACCACCTCCAGAGACACTTTTGACTCTAGATGGAATTTGACGCATCCAACCCCCTTTACTGCATGTCTGGTGTGCACCCCATTCTTCACATGGTAGTCCGAGCCCGTCTCCGAAACACTAAGGAACACTAACCTTATTCCTGTCATATGGCGAGATGACCCACTGTCCATGAACCATGCCTTGCTGTCCTCAAACTCAACCAATCTGCAACTGCTAGAAAGAGTGGCAACCAGAGAAAGTTCGTCCTCGAATTTCTCTGCAAACACATCCATCTCAATAGATGCTGTAGTTGCTACCTTCGACTCCCTCTTCTTCTTCTTATTAGGACACTTGCTGGCATAGTGGCCAGTTTGTGACATGCAAATCATCTCACTTTGCTCATGTCCCTGGAACCTCCTACTCCACTGCTCTTCTTTGCATGAAGAGCCACATTCTCCTCCTTCTCCTCACTCTTCGGCTGACTAGCCTGAGTTGCATCGACTCGCAGCTCCTCTTGGGTGAAGTCGTCCCACAACCTCTCCCAGTCAGGGAGTTTCTCCCGTGCAACCACCCCTCGGACAAACACGTCCCATTGCTTGGTGAAGCCATTCAAGATTGTCCTCACCAGCTCGATCTCGTCCACGGTCTCTCGCACTGTTGCAAGTTCATCTCGAATCTGAGTGAACTTTGTGAGGTAAGTGACCACCGACTCTCCCTTGGCCATCTTCATGCTTCTCAGCTTCTCTCTGAGCAACATCTTTCTGCTTTGGTTGTCAGACTGGTATAGCTTTACTAGGGCCTCCCACATTTCCCTTGCTGTCTTCTTGCCAGACAAATGTGGGATGATGTGGTCCTTGACACCATCCACAAGAATCCTTCTGGCCTTGACATCCTTCTTGGCATGGGCAGCTAGCTGTACTGGATCAGTTGGGACTGCCACTTTGCCTTCTGCAATTTCCAGCAGCCCATTCTCCTCCAACACCAAGCTAATTCGCTCCCTCCAAGGACAGAAATTTGAGGCTCCATCCAGCCTGTCCTCAACCCTCAAGCCTGCACTGGCCATTTGAGTTTGCTGTCCTTTTTTTCCCACACACTTCTGGTCTTCTGTCCACTTGCCGATTTACCCTTGCTGGTCTGCACAACAAGTCACTTGGCTGTCCTGTACTCAGAGGCTGAGCTCTGATACCATGTTGAAATTTAAATCTATATCTCATTCACTGAGATTGCTGCCAATAAATTAACTGAACCAGAAATTTATCTATGCTGATATAAATCTGAATTTATGCAGAAACCTACAACTGATATATAAAACAGAAATTAGCAGCGGAAACATACAGTAAACAAGCACATAAATAACACAAAGACACCAGAAGTACCCTGGAACCCCAATGTGGGGAAAAACCAGCAAAGGAGGGGGCTTTATTATGGGCTTTCAGAGGAATAAATTACAGCAGTTAAGCTCATAATTTGCTTACAACAATTTACAGAAATTTCCCTTGGCTGTATGGCCTGTTTTCCTTGGCTGTTTGACCCAACATACTCAACCAACACAGCTGCCTCAGTACTGCCACAAACTCTGCTTGTTCCTTGCTGTTCGTACGGCCTGAAATTGGCCTAAACTGCTGTTGGAAGGTACAAACAAGTTCTGGCTGTTCTGGTTGAGGCTGTACGACCCTAACTCGCCCTCTTTTAGCGCTGTAGGATTTGGCTCTGGTATGGCCTGAAGCTGGTAGCCTGGTATGGCCTCTCCTTGGCCTCCTCCTTGCTGCCTCAAGCTCCAGAAATCGCCCTTACCCTGCTGTGCAACTTCTCCCAAGTTGCCCCTCTCTTCCTCAGCCCAAAACTAGCCCAAGCTCCCTCTCTTCCTCTCACTTGCTCAACCTCACAAATGAGAAAAATGTGTTCTTTCCTCTCATCCTCAGCCTCCCATCCTCCTTGACAAGTGTCCCAAGGAATTGCTTGAATGGCTGAGAGTTGGGGCTGCTGGACCCCACTCTCCATTAGGAGGAGGTGCACTCCCCTTGGTCAGGGACCCACACTCCACTAGAAGCCAACTAGAGGTGTGTCCTCCTTGGTCTGGGTCCCACAGACCACTCAGCCACCTTCATGAGGTGCGCCCTCTCTCCCTGGGCCCCACAATCCACTCAAGGAGAATCTGTTGCAAGCCTAATTCTAAGGCTGAGATAAAAATGCTGACTGGGTTAATTAAGGTGTCCCACAGCTGGCCTAGGACAGTAGACACAACTGAGACACCGAACTGAGCTAATACTAACATCACTGAGGGCATTGTGGAAGGTGAGGCCAAGAAAACATTGTCAATTCTTGCCTTCCCCGGATCTTGCAACTCCTCCCGCTGCAAGCTCAATTCTCACAGCTTCCATGTTATCTCTGCTTATACCCATATCTAAAAGTGATTTGTTGGCAATATGAATGATTTCCGAGCTTGCATTTGGGTAGATTCCCACTTCTTGTCTTGCAATTTGTGCAAGGTGGTATTACAACCAGGTGATTCCCTCCATCATTACCTTCCCACACAACTTGCAACTCAACTTTTGTTGATTATACCCTTCATCAGGATCACCATATTCCCACATAGGGTCCAAAGCTTTCGGCATTTTCAGTCTTCAAAGTTCAGAATCCAGATAGCAATGATTAAACATAGGGGAAAACATGAAAAGCAAATTCTAGAATCAAAATACAAAAATACTGCATAAAAAGAAACAAATCTAGATTCTACATAAATGGTAGTTCTCCCAGAGTCCACTTAAACTTAAAGTCACCAAGAAGAGGGAAAATTGATGGGCATTTCAAAACCTATAAAAAATCTGTAAAAACAAAAAAAAAAACCAGGTGGAAATTGTTACACATACCTTAAAATACACCAACAGCTGATGGGAATCAATCCCCACAATGTAATAAACTGGTGATGGCAAATGGAAACACTCTCTTCCTGGTCCTTGGCCCAAAGAAAAATGGTGGAGACCTCCTTTGCTCTCAAACCCCTTCACTCCGTTTTGAAAATGACCCCTAAAAAGTTAAAAATCGCCTTTTATGCCGGCTTGTCCACGGGCTCGGCGATATTTTCTGTCGTCTTGCGATAATTTCAGGCTGGAAAATATTGCGATGTCTTCCGGCGATATTATCGGCAGGCTGAAAGTAGCATGATATGTCGCTAACATCGCAATATTTGCAACACTGTTTTTAATATTAGACAATGACCTCATTGTTTTGGCATTTGCAGTGAAGACTATATTT
The DNA here is from genome assembly GCA_009831015.1 of Picea engelmannii. NCBI lineage: Eukaryota > Viridiplantae > Streptophyta > Pinopsida > Pinales > Pinaceae > Picea > Picea engelmannii. The sequence continues at coordinate 252,565 of ML784299.1, read as the reverse complement.
TTATATGTGCTCACTGATTAGGAGTTATGATTTCTCTTAATCATTGAATTTTAAAGTCTTCAAGTTTAATTTTAAATGAGAATTCACGAATGCTAGCTTATACACATTACTGAAATTGGATTTGAATAAAAGCAGTTCTATAACTTTCTTGTTTATGAATCTTTTTGGGAGTACTTTATGATTTTCCTGTAATGTAAAAGTAGCTTGATATTTTTCTCTCTTTTTCTTTTTCTTTTTCTCTTGTGACCTCCCATTTTGCCTTTTCCTTCTCCAATTTGGTAAAAATGTTGGGGTTTGGCTGCCAGAGAGATTGTTGGTTAAGCTTAGTGCCTGTAATGATCTATGGTTGGTTTATTTTGGTTAATTGTTTATGTTAGATGAAGCCAATCTTGACGTTACCTTGACATTAACAGCTATAGAATATATCATATTTCGAGTTATTGTTTTTTTTTTCCGAGGTAATATCTCACGGGAAACCCCCGAGTACTTCCCCACTTCGTGGATGGTAAATGGGGTAAACCGCCGGCCCTGATGTCCATGGTAGGCCTAACCCCAAGGGGGAACACGAGAATTTCGAGTTATCTGTTATGAATTGTGTGAGCCTTTTTCTCCACACTTGTTCATACTCATTGTCTACATAGTTGGAACTAATCTTCATTTCTATATGCAGTATTCTATAACTGAAAATGAAAAAATAAAACACATACTATATTTTTTCCATACAGTGAATGCATTCTAAAGCATGAAAGCTTGATGATAAATTGGTGCTTATTTCCTTTTTACACTGCCCTTTTTTTGCTAGTATTAGAAGCCCATTTTTGTAGCATGCATGTTGTTTCCTGCCTTTCTCCATACTACTATTACTATTAGTTTGGATTAATACTGTTGTGCAATTTGTCTGATAATCTTGATTACATGCTTGCAAATTAGCTTACATTGTCACTCTTGCACTTACCTTCAAAGTCGAAACTTACTTGGCCATGACAGTTAAATCTTGTAGGTTGGCAGCACAGCAGCAGTGTTGGGCTTTGTGGGGGCACCGTGGACCATTGCTACATACATTGTAGAAGGTGGAACCACTCGAACATTCACAACAATTAAGACAATGTGCCACAGATCACCTGCTATATTAAGGGCTCTTCTTTCCCATCTTACGGAAGCAATATCAGAGTACATTGTTTTTCAAGTCAATTCCGGTGCACAATGTGTACAAATTTTTGATTCATGGGGTGGACAACTAACACCAGATCAGTGGGATCATTGGTCCAAGCCGTATATTAAAAAGGTTTTTCCTCCCTCTCTCTCTAAGAAAAAAAACTAATAAAAAATGAAAGCAATTTGAAAAGAGTGTGAGAAGAGATATGGTAATTGCCAAAGAGGGTGTGATTAGTTCAATCTTCAAGTATTGTTGCATTTACTGTTGTAAAGACTCCATAGCCCTCAAAGGCACTGATTTTACAGCTCTCTTGTGGTGAAATTGATTAACAAACACTCTGTCAATTCTCTCAAGCTCTCTACTAACTTTGCTAACATTAACACTCACTAACTTGCTAGTAAACTTGCTGCTGTTGCAAAAGTTTGCTACAGCCATCTGAATACACTCTTATTTGCTGCATACACTCTTGGAATGGTGGTCTAACATGTTCAGAAATTGCATATAACAATTGGACATTACTCTAGTGGATGTGTGCTAAGTTTACATTGTCAATTGTTGCATTTCTGATTGATAATCATTGCTGCTGTTATAATTTACTTCTGTTGTACTACTGTTCATTGCTGCAAATTCATAACACCCATAACAATTCTCATTGCCTAGTGTCTTCAAGGAGTATTTATTGCATGTTTGGACTTGGAAATAATCATATATTTGCTATAAAGTGTTCTTGTTCTGGGTAGGTACTCTAACAACTTCATACTCCTACTTCCTTGACCTAGACCTTTCTTTAGGTGATCAAGAGAGGATTCGGTAGGCTTGGCTACAATACTTACTACTTTGATCCCTTGAGGTCACCGGGGAAGCCTCCCCTATGGTGGACCTCTTCCATCACTAAAAAGTGGGAAGTTCTTACTAAGGTGACAGTGGTAGGGTCTTCTGTAATTACGCAAGATTTGAGGACTTGTAGTGGGGCTTTGCGCAAGTACAAATCCTGCAATAACAGTAACTTTTGTGGTTGGGAGGGGATGTGAAAAATCTAGGAGTTCAATGCAGCGTATGTGGAAGCCACAAGAAAGACCAACTCGTGAGGCAAGGTGTGCAAAGAGGAGTGTGCAGCTTGTTTGAAAGGGTGACTTCAAGGATCCACTTTAATAATTAAGGACCTATGTGAGCACAAACGTTCACTAATCTTGAATGTGAATGCTAGAGCCCATGAAACAAAAGTGTCAGGCCCATGAAACCGCTGTGTGAGTGCTAGGGCCCACAAAATAGCAATGTGAGTGTTGGGGCCCATAAAACAACAAGAAATGAACTGAGAGAATTTGTAAATATCTGGGGCCCCAAGGCCCACCCAATGAAAGTGGAATCACCTGAAATTGATGAGTTTATGTGAGTCGTTGGTTTGACAAGCCAAGTTTGAGCTTTTGACCAAACTTATTGAGTTTTGGTCAAACTCGGCAAATTTCAGCCAGTTTGACCAAACTCATTGCGTTTGATCAAAACTCAAACTCATTGAGTCCATATTGTTGACTTGGCTGGTGATTCTATAAGAGCAAAAGGAAACTTTTCTATTTTCATTCTTCACTGTTTCCTCTGTTGTTTTTGGAGACCAAAAAATTCCCGAGGAGAACAGAGGCTACATTTTCATACCACAACTTTGTTTGGGTGGCAGGTTTTGCAGGGAGACACACCAGTAAATTAATCTAGCATCAAAAGGAACCCTAGGAAAAAACATTGGAGGCATTTTGAAGGATTTCACCATTTTTTTACTTTTTTTCCTAAAATGCCACAAACATTTAGGTATATTCTCTAGGGGTTTTATAATTAACATTTTCATCATTTATATGTCATGGTTGATTATCTATGGCATTGGGCTTTGTACATTTTAATTTTAAATTGTTTTCTATATAATTTTTGGACTTTAAAACTATTTGAAAATTTGATGTTCATTGTTCCATGTCTATTTCTATTATGAAAATCACCGTTATTTAGTATTTAAATGAGCTTATTTCTGTGATGTGAAATCTAATTTTATGGATTTGTCATGAAACGTAAACTCCTTGATATTTTCTTGTGAAATTTTCATTATTTATTGTATTTGTTAGTGTGCTGAGTTATCACCAACTCCTTAATTTTATGACAAGTTTTGCCTAGTCACCAAGTTGACTCTCCATTTTGGATTTGCTGAGTTGTTGTGTGTCGAGTTGTGTGACATTGGCCCTGTGAATCCATGGGATGTAGTTGCATGTAAGCTACAGGCCACCTGTGCTCGCAACAATTGTATTTTTTCGAAGGAAAACCTTGCAGGATCCCTCCCTCTTGCCCAAAATATCCGGATGGAGAATGGCTCAATCACCAGCCACAATATCGGCTGGTAGCCCAGTGGGACTCAGTCTGGACTAGAACCGGAGACCTCACGATGAACTCTGCATCGAAACATATTATCCATATTAAATATGTTGATATTACGGTAGCTGTGGGAGGTATTAACCTCTACGTGTAACCTTTGACGAGACTAGAATATTCCGGGAAGTAAGAGAAACCCTAAAACGTTGGATAATAACCCTAGAAGACAAGTCGGCTCAAGAGAATAATTAATATTTAGTTATTAGCCTCCAGGAAGAGAAGTCGACCCAGTTAGGTGAGTTGGAGTAGTGTAAATAGAGGGCGCTAGAGCTCAGTTGTACTCACTCACTCTCACAATTGCATAAGGACAAGTGGTGCGCATGACTGGAGGAGCGCTGCAACTGTTGCAGTAGTGACTTGGTCTTTGGTTATGGTTTGGACTTTTTGCTTGGTATGCTAGCTTTGGAGAGAGATACGCTACTTTGGTTGGCTATTGGTTCTAAGGTCTGCTTCCAAAATTCTTTTGTCTGTCAAGGTTAAAGGTGCTCGGGGGTGGCCTTTGTGCCTATGTTTGGGTGACAATATTGCTATATTGTCTATGGTGAAAACGAGCACATCTCAATTATTCTAACAGGTTATGGGCCCACACCTCCTTCAGTTAGTCTAACCACTGGAAGGAAACTAAGCCATACGTTATCAAGCTCCTTGAAGCATTGCTGCTAGGGTTTCTAGCAGGTGCAGTTATTGAAGCACTGTCACTAGGGTTTCTAGCAGGTGCAGTTACTGAAGCATTGTCGCTAGGGTTTCTAACAGGTGCAACTGCAAACCCTAACCTTTTGCCCAACACATTATGATGGAACGTTTTTCCCAAGGAAAGGATATTCTAATGCGCCTTAGTTCAACGCACCTATTGACACTCACAGAAGGCAAAAACGTCAAGGTTGAGATTTTGTGTCAAAGTCAACCTTTGACCAGTGAAAATCAAAGTTTGACCAGTCAAAATCAAAGTTTGACCAGCTATTAGTCAACAAAAATCATGAATGAAAAAGCAGATTGTCTACACTATTCATCTCTTGCAGGATCCCTTGAAGATGACATGTGGATAATTGACTTCCAGGCATATGACAGGAGACCGGGTTAGACTCTCCAGTCTGAAAGAAAAGAAGACATCTCACAAAGTAGAACTTGGAGACAAGAACACCTATCCAGTCAAAGGAGTTGGTCAAGCCTCCATCAAATTGGAATCAGGTAACAATGTTCATTTAAGTAATGTCACCTGGTTTAGAAAATAATCTTGTATCTATCTCTTACTTAGAAGACAAAGGAAATAGAATAGCATTTGTGGATGGTGAAGTACTAGCTTGGTCTAGAGACTCCAACATAGAGAATGCTAGAGTTATTGGAACTCGTGAAGGCAGATTATATAGACTACTAGAACGAAATGATGAAGCTTTTGTACATGATGAAGTCAATCCCATTGAACTTTGGCATAGAAGGTATGCTCATCTTAACTATCAAGCATTACCTTTCCTCAAGAAAATGGTTGTAGGAATACCATAACTACAATCTGTACATGAAGGAGTTTGCAGAGGATGTGCACTTGGTAAAAATGTTAAGAAGCCATTCCCAAGTAGCGATGATAGATCTAAGGAAATCCTAGATCTAATACATTCAGATGTTTGTGGTCTGACGCCAGTCAAATCTTTAGGAGGTTCTCTTTATTATGTAACCTTCATAGATGATTACTCAAGAAAGACTTGGTTGTATCTCTTGAAGACAAAGGATGAAGTATTCAACAAATTTCAGGAATTCAAGGTAGAAATAGAAAATCTCACAAACACGAAAATCAAGACTTTGAGAACAGATAATGGAGGAGAATACACATCCAAGGAATTTGTTGCCTTTTGTAAATCAACAGGGATTAGGAGGGAGCTAACTATTTCTCATAATCCTCAACAAAATGTAGCAAAAAGGAAGAATAGATCCATTGAAGAAACTGTAAAGGCACTAATGAATGATCAAAGTCTATCCATGTACCTATGGGGAGAAGCAACTATGACCGCAATATATGTTCAAAACATAAGTCCTCACCGCATATTGAAGGATATGACTCCAGAAGAAGCCTTCTTAGGAAAGAAACCTAGTGTGGAACACCTAAGAATCTTTGGTTGTCCTGTTTACATTCATGTTCACAAAGATAAAAGGAAGAAACTGGAACCCTTAGGAAGGAAGGGCATATTTGTTGGATATAGTGAATCCTCCAAAGTGTTCATAATCTATATTCCATAACAACATAAGATTGAAGCCAACAGAGACGTAACTTTCAATGAGAAGATTGCTTTCAAGAAATCTATAGAAGACTCCATGGAAGAGGAATATGAAGAGCCTAAAGAAGAAAGCACCTGCGCTCCAGTAAGTCAGAATAAAGAACCAGAACAACCTGATCAACCAGTGCAAGCATGTGGACCTATTGAATCAGTCAACGTACCCAAGACTAGAAAGCGTTCAACTTGGCTTGAAGCCACTTTACAAGAAGCAGAAAGACTCAAAGCTCCAAGTGGCACTTTCAGAGAAAGCAATAAGCCCAAAAGATTCTCCAGCTATGCAGCATGTATGACAAAACTTATAAATGAAGAACCCACCACATTTGAAGAAGCAGTTCAGAAGAAACTGTGGAAATAAGCCATGACAGAAGAATACTAGTCTATCATGAAAAATGACGTGTGGGAAATTGTGCCTAGACCTAAGGAAAAATCAGTGGTAACTTCAAAATGGGTCTATAAGATCAAACATGCAGTAGATGGAAGCATAGATAAATACAAGGCAAGGTTTGTGGCTAGAGGGTTCTCCCAGAAGGAGGGAGAAGATTATGACGAAACCTTTTTTCCTGTTGCCAGATATACTTCTATTAGAGCCATTATGTCCCTTGCTGCTTCCATGGGATGGAGTTTACATCAGATGGGTGTAAAGACAACTTTTCTCAATGGATCAATTGAGGAAGAAGTGTATATTGAACAACCTCAAGGTTTTGAGGTGCATTCCAGAGACACTCATGTTTGCAGATTACAGAAATCCCTGTATGTACTCAAGCAAACTTCAAGAGCTTGGTATGCCAGAATTGACAGTTACTTAGTAAGACTTGGTTTCTCTAAGAGTCATGCAGATACAAATCTCTACTACAAGGTTGTGAACAATGCACCTATGATTCTACTATTATATATTGACAATTTATTCTTGATAGGTGCATAGTCTTGTTGATTTTTCATAAGCTAGGTTAAGCATGTAGTTCATTTCAATTTCATCATGTCTTAACCATAAACAAGAATGTTGCAGCAACCAAGATCACAAGAAGAAACACCATGCACAAGTACACAAGATATATCCTGGGAAACCCTTCTCAACAAGGGAGAAAAACCCAGCCAAATCTTTTGCTATATTCTTCAAGAGAAAGACCTTCACCACCAAGAATGACTTAGCACACAAGAGGGTGCTTAAGCCCTAGAAGAGTAGCGCCCAAGAGAGGTGCGTACCTTTTGCCAAAGAGAAGTACTTGCTGAAATTTCCAAAACACACAAGAAGGATATGATTCTACAATGGAGAATCATCTCCTACTTATATTAGACTTTGACCAATTAACAAGGGCATCTATTGGCACAACAGGGCCGACCTCTCTAAGTCAAATATACTTATTATTATATTTAGTATTTATTATAATTAATATTAATTATCTTTTACATTTATTATTAATCACATTAAGGTGGGGTCGACCTGTACCCTTTACATAACAATTAGGGTTACAGGTAGGTCTGACTCTTGAACAATATATATAACAAAGGATCTGATACACCCACTAGCGCTCATCCACTAGGGGCACATCCATAGGGATGTCATAGATCTGATTCACTGCATTACACAGATGAACCAGGTCTTCACACGTTCACCTATGCTCGTCCACATGCACGTCCACTCTACAGATCTGCTTTCCCACTGCCATCGACAAGAGAATTATCTGGAGTCATCTCATCAACTCTCTTGCTCAGAGGAGGCCATCACATCATCTTCATTTCTGTTCACATGACGATGTGCCCAACACTTTTGGGATTTCTCATGTTCACCTTGTGCTCAGCCATAGGCACGTCCTAACTCAACAGATCGCTTTTCCACCGGATAATCATCTGGAGTTCTTCTCACTCACGTCATGGAGGAGGTCATCTCTATGTTCTTGGCTTTGTCCCAGGCAGGAACCTCGAACCCTTCTTAGGGGCTTTCTCTCAGGTTTGTAAGCTGAGAGAAAGACTCACATAGCTACTATGTTCCACATCTCACAGGTTTGTAAGCTGGAGGATGTCTCCCATAGCTGCATTCATCAACACTCCCTCTCAGCTAGGAAGGCATTCTTCATCAAGCCAAGTCTCATACAAATGTACTCTGAATTTTGTTTTTGGCTAAAGTCATCCATACTCCCTCGTAACTCGGAAGGCGTTCTTCACCAAGTTTATTTGGTGTAAATGTCTGCAGTTTGCTTCGGTTTAGGAAGGTACTGCAAGTCTACAATTTTCTTTTGCGTCATATCTCTGATATAAGGATATTTCATCTCATCATGTTTCGATCCATCAGGAAACACTGGGTTCTCAAGGAGCTTTACACACGACTCTTGGTCATCATCATAGGATCCATCTCATGGTTAAGTAAATTTGTCGGAAGCTTGTGAAGCCACATTGCTTTGCACACTTGATGCTTATATACTCTGCCTCTGTGGTACTCAAGGCCACAGAGTTTTGTTTTCTGCTGCATCAGGAAACCATGGCAAACTTCACGGTAGAACATCAACTGGATGTGTTCTTTTGGTCCACTGTACTTTCTGCTCAATCTGAATCGGTATATCCTGCAAACTCAGTTTCACATTGGAGGCATATCTCAGGCCATATCCAACTGTGCCTTGTATATATCTCAATACATGTTTTGTTGTTGTCTAGTGAGTCTGTCTTGGTTGACTCATGAAATGACTAAGCACATTCACTGCATGGTATAAATCCAGTCTGGTGTTAACCAGATACATTAGTGGTCCAATCAGCTGTGGATCAGTCTCGTCTGAATCATCTGTTGAAATAATGTAACTGCAAAGAGTATTCTTATTATTATTGATATTTTATTCATAGGATCAATCCCCATTGTGGATTGATCATGTCGGATATTGTAATAGGACCAAATCCCCTTTTGCGGATTGGTCAAAAGACAATTGTAATAGGCAGAATAAGAAGTCGGCCCCAACAGTTAAATAAGAAACCCAGAAATATAATAAAGGTGGGTTTACCCACCCAGATTGAGAAGTCGGCCCTGCCAGTGAAGAGACACTTCACACGTGCCAGAACTTGTATAAATAAAGGAGGCTAGCGCCTCATTTGATCACAACTCACTTGCTCAGTTTGAGAGACAAGCTCTGATCTGTTACCGGCAAAGGAGAGAGAGAGTGGCGCATATCTTGGAGAGGACTTTCTGTTTTAGCATAGAGATGTCTTGGCATTGTATTGGCTATCTATATTAAGGAAGTTTTGCTGGGTTTTCTTCCCCTAAAGGGTTTCCCAGGATAAATGCTGCGTCTCTTGTGAATGTGTATTTCTCAGTGATCTTGTTCTTATGTTGCTATTATCTATTGAAATGCAAAGAACTATAATAATGGCATAAACATTAACATCATCATCAATCTTCTTCTTTAAATCCATCATGGTGGATTTTGCATTTTGTCATATTGAACTTCTTTAATATTTTCACTGTATATTTTCCTTGACTCAGGAAAATCTTATCGGTCCTCTGTCATACTTCTTGTCCCAAGAAGTAGTGCATCATACTCAGATTCTTCATCTCGATTTCAGAAGTCAACAACGCTTTCTGAATAAGTCATCAGGATCAGGTTCTTGTCACCACACTGTATAGGTTTCAATCAGCGATACTCTTGTTGAAACTCATCAAGAATCTATCTATTTGCTATAGTTTCCAACTCATGGATGGTAGTACAGATGGAAGTGTATCGGGTTCACTGGGTCAAGTGTCTCATCATAGACAACTCCCTCTGTTTATGAGAAACCTTCAGCTATAGATCTCGTTTTGTATTTCTCGACACTTCCATCAGCTACATGCTTGATCTTATAGATCTACTTGGAAGTTACCACAGACTTCCCTTTCTGGTCCTTGAATAATATCTTATGCATCATTCTTTAAGATATATTGGTATTCTTCTGTTATGGCATCTTGCCATACCGGTTCTCTTGTTGCTTCTCTAAGACAAGGAGTCTTAGCATCAATGAAGTGGCTCATGACTGAAGGATAGCTCGAAAATCTCTTTTGCTTTCTCGGAATGTGCCTTGAGAGGCTTGTATGTTTCTCTTCCTCTTGCAGAGTGAGTCTAGGTAGGCATTTTATGCCTTACTGCAATATCTCTGAATCATATCAACTGGAGATCCTGGATAACTTGGAGTAATGTCTGTCTCCCTCTGAATCGCTGAAGGGGGGAGAAGGTATTGTCTCACTGTCAATCTCCATCTGAGATTCTCTGGTTCTTTGAAAAAATATCTCTTCTTCAAGGACAATGTCTCTGCTTGTCTCAATCTGTCTCTTACTAGAGATGTCTTTGAAGATTCATTGTATCCTTTCTTCCTAAAGGATCTAGCTTGGACTTCTTCTATTTGGGTACATGAATGTATATGGTCATATACATAGTCTGCTTCATATCTCATCTAATATGTTGCCTTCTGCAACCTTCACTATGGCTTCCTCAAGGTTATCACCTGTGACCTGAACAAGGTCAACAAAACAACAAGCAAGAATAATACTCTTTTGATAATAGTAGATAAAA
>ML784299.1:210535-225902 GCA_009831015.1 Picea engelmannii | reverse complement strand
ACACTTATTACAAAGTGGAAATACGGGAAAAGGGACCTTTTCAGGCCCTGCTGAATCACTGAATTCTGCATGTATGAGCACTGCTTGCTCATTCTTTGGCGGCTCTTCAGGAAGTCCAGCTTGTGCAACCTGGTGGATAACAGTACCCATGGACCTAACAGGCTGGCTCGTGATGAGACCCCCTATCCTCTGGTTAGGTCTTGTTTTATTATTTTTCCGGGTCCCTCTTGTTTCTTGCTGAGAAGCCTTTTATTGCTTTCTCGGGGATCCCTGGGCGAAGCATCTCGAGGTTTCATTTTTAGGCTTTTATCTTTTATTAGCTTGCTTTTACTTTCTGGGCCTTTCGCCCCTTCTTCCCACGAGATAAGGTGCAGTCCCGAAAATAGGTCAACCCAGTGCCTGGACAAGTGGAATGGGACAAGTGAGCGGGAAACAAGATGAAACAGTGGTGCTATGATGGGAGCGGACGATGGATTTTCAGAAATTCCCCCAGTGGCAAACCGAAACCTACAGACACAGGCTTGCTAGGGCACCCTGTCAATCCCCCCAAACATGGTCAAGTGGGCAAGTGTAAGATCCAAGCAGTTGTTAGAAATAAAAGGAATCAGATGCATACATTCAATGGTTTTGATGATCAAAGTGACACATACCATGATAGCCGGACTAATTACCTCATGGAGCAAGAACCTTCTCTGACACAGGACCATGCCGATGGTGATGGATGCTGCTACTGCTGACAAGATAAAGATGCTGGAAGAAAGAAAAGGTGGGCCCTCCAGGGCCATTCTAAAGTCAATCCTGCTCTCGGTACTCCATGTCGAGGACCTGTGGGCCTCGAGACATGATCTGCTAGTTATCCCTGAAAGTGGGGGATAACATCTGGCTCCAACTTGGGGACATGTGCTCACCGTAGAGCGCATGAGAACCTCAACATCTCTGGCATAACCTGTTGACCTGCTTGATCTCAATAGAAGCATCAGTAACAAATTTGGGGTGGTAATGCCACCCCAGCATACATAGATATATATAGACTGAAATAAAACAATCAATAAAGGTGAATGTGAAAGAAAACTAACATGCAATGCAAATGGTATAATACACGAATGCAAAATGCCTACTTCCCTGTACTTACCTGTGGAGTGAGGTTCCAGGTGGATGGTAATGCTTGATGTGTAAAGCGTTCACTGGTAGCTTCAGGGCCTCTCCCTCCATGGTGCCCAGGTTGAAAGAGTTCGTACCTGCATGACTCATGATTTTATAAGGACCTGTCCATAAACTGTCAAACTTATGCATACCAGGTTTCTCCTTTCTTTTATCCCATAACAGTACGAGGTCTCCTTTAGTGAAGTTTCTTTCCTTAGCTTTATGGTCAAAGGTGCTTTTTATCTTCTCCTAGTTTCTTTCCATCTGACCAAGGGCGTTTCGTTTGGTCTCATCTAACTCTATTAGCTGGTTGATTCGTGCTTGGATTGCTTCCCCATCCGTAGCATATTGTTGGGCGAAACGGAGGATGGGAATCTAGAGGTTCACAGGAAGTTTTGCTTCTAGTCCATATACCAACTCAAAAGGAGTCCTTCCTGTGGAGGTCTTTGTTGTTATTCGGTCTGCCCATACTGCATACTTGATTTTGCTATCGCAAGATTTCTTATTTTCCCCCACGACATTCTTCAAAATATTCAAAAGGTTTTTATTGCTTGATTCTGCCAATCCATTCCCTTGTGGATAGTAATTGGAGGAATGGGATAGGACAATGCCATATTTGAAGCAAAATTCTACCAGAGCGTGTGAGGTAAACGCCTTGGCATTGTCTGTGGTGATTTTGGAAGGGATACCGAATCTAGCTATGATCCGTTCTTCCAAAAAGTTCATGACTACTTCTTCGGTGGCTTTCTTTGTGGGAATGGATTCAACCCATTTGGTGAAATAGTCTGTGGCTGTTAAGATCCACTGGTAGCCATTACTTGAATTATCTTAAAACTCACCAACGAAATCTAAACCCCACTGTTGAAAAGGTGCTTCTATCACTACGGGTTTTAGGGGTTGTGCTGGGAGCTTTGGTTTACCAGAGAAGTACTGACATGGCTGACAAGCTCGGACATGTTGGTGAGTGTCCGAAAAAAGTGTTGGCCAATAATACCCAACCCTTAGAATTTTGTGAGCAATAGTACAGGCTGCAAAGTGTCCACCACAATACCTAGAGTGTAATTCCTCCAGCAACTTCTTTGCCTCTTCTTTGTTGACACATCTAAGTATGATCCTGTCAGGATTTCTCCAACCAAGGCCATCTTCGGTTAAACAGTATTTCATTGCCTTCAGTCTTAAAGCCCTTCTTTTGTAGTCTACCAGGTGATCAGGACAAGACAAGTTCTTTAGATAATAGAGAATATCAGAATACCACTCATCATGTTCTAGTTCACTGACTACCACATTTACTTGTTCACTCTCGCCCTTTTGTATGGCTTCTTCGTCGCTTTCGGTCAACATTTGGGCCAAACCTTGTCCCTTTATTATTTTGGTGGGCTTTATTTCTAGGTCATACTCTTGGATTTTGGATACCCACTTTCCCCTAGTTCCCATGCAATCTTGCTGTGATAGGACATCTTTTACTGCTGGGTAAGGGACATAAGCCTTAATTTTATTGTAGCCGATATAATTTCTAAAGTGTTTAAGGGATTTTACGGTTTACCAAGGCATACGCTTGTTTCTCAGTGATTGTGTAATTCAATTCAGAGTCTCTAAGGACCATGCTCATAAAAGCTACCGGGTGTTCATAGTCATCGATGTCCTTTTGCATTAGAACACCTGCAATGGTATCCTGGGAGGCAAAAGAGAAAATAATGAAATCTCGCGAGTAATCAGGGGTGATCAAGACAGGGGCTTGGGAGATAGCATCCTTTATATCCTCGAAAGATTTGATGGCCTTGTCATCCCATCTGAAAGCAACATCCTTTTTTAGCAACACATTCATGGGTTTTATCCTTTCGGCAAAGTTTGGAACGAATCTTCGAATGAAATTGATCTTTTCGAAAAAGGATTGTACGGATTTTTTGTTGACTAGGGGATGAACATCTCTTATTGATTGGACCCTTTTAGGATCAATGGAGACCCCCCCTTTTGAAGCCACATGGCCCAACAATTTTCCCTCGTCAATCCCAAAAACAAACTTCTTGGGGTTTAGAGAGATGCCATACTTCCTACAACGCTCGAAAACAATCCTGAGGTGCGAGAGGTGGTCTTTTCTGTCTTTTGATACAACATTAAGGTCATCCTGGTAAATCTCTATGATTTTTTGTATAAGATCTCTAAAGGCAAAATCCATTTCTCTCTGAAAAGTAGCACCAACGTTCATAAGACCAAATGACATCCTTAAGTACATAAAGGTTCCCTAGGGCGTAGTAAATGCTGTTTTGAGTTGGTCTTCTCTTTTGAGCAAGACTTGGTTGTATCTGGAAAAACCATCCAACATGGACATCATCCCTGCCTCGGTAACTCTTTGCAGTAGATGTTCCATGTTTGGGAGGGGGTAGTTGTCTTTCAAGGATAACTGGTTAAGGTTGCAGAAATCAACAAATAGGCGTATCTCATCGGTCTTCTTTCGGACAACTACCAAATTTGACATCCATGAAGAATATCGGATAGGGGCTATGATACCAGGGTCAACCATTTTCTGGAGCTCTTTCTGTATTTGGCTTGCTAACTTTGGATTAATATGTCTTAGCTTTTGTCGGAAAGGTTTGGCTCCTTCTACCAAGGGTATGGCGTGCTGGATGACATCTCCTCTATAGGCTTTCGACTCATCATAGTTCCATGCAAAGGTGTCTTTGAACTCCCTGATAAGTGCTAGTATTTCCACCCTTTCCCTTTCAGTGGTGCCTTTTCCTATCTTGACCATTCTTGGGTCTATCTCTGTACCAATGTTGAATTCTAGGGCTTCGTCTGCCTATTTATTGGGCGCTTTTCCTTTGAAAACATCATGTCTGTCGAAGAGACTTTCCAAGGGAACGCAACCTTTAGGTAAGGTATTGTTTTGAAGGTTTATAACTTCCAAGTTCATGGAGTCGGCCAGAAAGTTAATTTGTGACTCGGTGAATTCTTTGCTGTTTTCCATGAACCTGATGATTTGGTCATCGTCTTCAAAGATTTGCCAATGCTCCAAGTTATCTGGAATAGAAGGCCTAAAAAGAACTTTCATCTTGCATAAGTCATGAAGTGGTCCTTCACAAGGTTGTAGGGTGGAAGCAGAAACAACCAAGGCATCTGCCATGTGGTTATCTTCACGAGGAATGGCTTCAAGCGACACTATCTTAAAGGATTTTGAAAGGGATTGAGCTAAGTCTCGGTACTTCTTCAACTTCTCATTTTTTGTAGCAACTTTCATCATTACTTGTGATACTATGAGGTTCGAGTCTCCTTTTTCCTTTAGGTGTGCGACACCTTTGTCAATTGCTAAGCTGAAACCCAGGATCAAAGCCTCATACTCAACAATGTTGTTGGTGCAATGGTATTCTAGCTTATACGAGTGGTAAAAGGCTTCACCAGAAGGGGCCGTCATGACAATTCCAGCACCTGATCCAGAGCTTGAGTGAGATCCATCAAATTCCAAAGTCCAAATTCCCTCGGATTCTTCAATGGTGTCAATATCTAACTTTTCTTCCTGGACAAACCAATTATTGACGTCACTGTCGATACACAAGAGTTGGTCACCCAACTCATCAGGGGTTTCGATTGGGGAGCCTACGAAAGGTTCATTGTGGAGGGTGAAGAATCCTCCTTTGGGGTGAGGGATGGTTACTTTGGACCCCTTTTCCTGAAAACTTCCGGCTAAGCACTTTATGAGGCTCTTGTGGAGGATGATACCTAAATTGTTCAAGGCGTCTACGACCATCACATCTATAAAGAAAGGAGCACTAGGGCAGGAGTCGAAGGCAACCTCTAGATCCTTGATGATCCCCTTTGCAAAACCACCTTTGGTATTTGGTCGTGAAAGGCTCAAACCCAATCGATGCATGATTTCCTCCGTCATAATGTTGGTTGTAGTGTTTGGGTGCAAAACACAGTTACGGAGGAGGGAGCTATTGACTTGGAGAGTGACGTAGAAAGGCGCGACCTCACTGCTCTTTGAACTAGCGTTTTCTACTTGGTGGATAAAGAGAGGAAACTCTTCGAGAGCATCGTGCTCAAAGGTTAGTGGGGGAGAGACTTCAATTTCCTCCTTCTTGTCCTCGGAAGGTTCAGCTTCTTCGGGAAGTTCTTGGAGAGGGACATCCTCTATATGGGAAAAGCTCCATTTCCTCTTGGGAGGTGTGGTTTCAACTTGAAAAACTTCCGGGAAGTTAGGCTCAGTGACAAACTCATCACTAGGATCCCAAAAGTCATTATTGCGTGAGAGGTTAACCTGACAGATGTAGTCCTCGAATTCAAGATTCCTCTCAATTTGATAGGCTAAATCTTGTGCTTCTTCTAGGGTTGAGGGTGAATGGTCTCTGAGGGTGAATTGTAAGATCCCTTCCAAAGAGCTTAAATAGTGTTCGAGGATAGCTTCTTCCGAGCTTAGTTTTGGACGGACCTTTTTGAGGAGAAGATTGAACCTATCACTGAAATCCCTAACGCCCTCATAGGAAGCCTTGCAAATATCAAGGTATTGAGAATACGAGTTTTGTGTGTGTTTATCATTGCACCACCGTTGTCGGGGAACACTGAGTCAATTCTCCTCAAGACGACACTTTTCGGTAAGTCTTGCCTCTAGAGTTTCCATCTTACAAGCTTACCTGGCGACTCCACTAGGGTGTTTTCCCTTTTTCTTTGATAATTTCAAGTAAATTATCTGGCGACTCCACCAGTGATGACCCGTAGCGAGCTACAGTACTCAAACCCCTCTACTGTGGCAACTGTCACCCTGACAAACCCTACTGCTCCATTGGATCCACACAAATGGTCTCACCTAGAAGCCTTCGGTTGTTTTAACCTAAGCAACATCCAAGGTGGATTACATGACTTGCCCAAAGATGCCAATTCCTGGTTGCCACTCTTCTCAGGAAGAGGGATTCCCGGTAACTCACATTGAGCCCAGTTTTGTGACAGCTTTGACTTTCATCAAACCAGTCAAGAACATTCTGATATCTTTGTGAGACTTTTTGTAAGCTCTCTTATAGAGGATGCCAAGATTTGGATCGATGCTTACCCAAAAGGAAGCATACAGAATCCCGAAGAGCTCGAAAGGGCTTTCAACTTCCGTTTGCATCCTTATTGTCTTCTGCAAAGTGTCATAAGTCTTTCTCCAATTTCCTCTTGATTGCTGACTTCTTTCTGTCTTTGCTTCTTCTAAGTTTCTTCAAGATTGATTCTGATTTCGGCTTATCTTGTAATAACTTCCACATGATTTGTTTGATGTATTTCATCCTTTCATGTGTATTATCTGACTTGTATAATGATAGCAATCCTTATCTTGTTTGTTCTTCCATAGGTATAGTTCTTCTTGGAACATATTATCTTCTAAGAGATAGATATACAAGATATGTACAGAGACTATGCAAACAAGATATGTACAAGAACTAAGAAGAGTATTGTTACCTTGTCTTAGAAGAAGAAGTCAGTTTTATCCTGCTTGGTCTTCTTTGTAGGTTCCTTTTCTTCGGCAACTGATGCTTTGTGTGTCCCCTTCCTTTTATTTAGCTCGGGACAATGATTCTTGTAGTGACCATACTTTCGACAGTTGAAGCACTGTATTTCTGACATGTCTTTCTCTTGATTTGGCTTCTTCCTTGAACCAAACTTCCTTTTGTTCCTGAAATTCTTAAATCTTGCTGTAAAGGCTTGATCATCGTACTTCTTTTGGGGTTTCTCTTTTGCACTGATCCTTGATTCTTCTTGAGCACAACAAGTCCAAAGTTCTTCAAATGTAGGATACTCCTTCCTTGTGTTCATGCTTGCAGCAAATGCATCCTATGTCTTGGGAAGACCATTGAGTACTATGTTTACCAATTCCTTCTCTGAAATGATATCTTGAATATCTTGTAGTTGATCTCTTAACTTGGATATTCTCACAAAGTATGATGTTATGTTGTCATCATCATTCATCTTCATGTCACAAAGCTCATTCTTCAGACTCATTACTTGTCCAATGTTTCTGACTGAGAAGAGGTTTGTTAGGGCATCATACATCTTCTTCGATGAGTCAAGATGGGAGATGTAGGGTATCAAGTGGTCTTTCATAGAGTCCACTATGATACTCATGGCATTGATGTCACCGTCTTTGAACTTTTCAATAACTGCAACGTTCGACGGTTCTTTCTCTTTTCCTTCTTCAAACTTTGGTTTCATGATCTTTCCTTTCACGATATCCAGTACTTTATTCTTGGCAAGGATGAGGTCAATCCTTGTCTTCCACGCTCTTAAGTTAGAAGCTCCATCTAACTTGTTTTCTGACTTCATGGAGTAGGTCATGGCTTCTTTGACTTGGTCAACCCTAGATTTGACCAAAAACTCAACTTGACGTCTTGGCTTGCTGAGACTACCAGGAGATGCGCTAGGCTAGGTCGCACTGGTCTATCCATAAATTAGGTCAATCCCTTCACTTAAGGTGCCTCAACGAGAGGATTAGGGTTTTTGCAACTGCACCTGCCAGTAACCCTAGCAACAGTGCTTTGGTGACTGCTCCTGCAAGAAACCCTAGCGATAGTTCTTCAACGAGCTTAATATCCTTATGGCTATGCTTCCTTCCAGCGGTTAGACTAAATGAAGGAGGTGTGGGCCCATAACCTGTTAGAATATAATGGATGTGCTCATTTTACCATCGACAATATCACTATTGTCACCCAACCATAGGCCGAAGCCACCCTCCGAGCACCTTAACCTTGACAGAGAATCACTCCGGAAGCAAACCCTAGGCTATATAGCCAAACAAAGGGTAGTGCCCCTTTACCCAAGGATAGCACACCAAACAAGAGTTGATCAGATAGTCCAAACCATAACCAAGAGATAGTCCAAGCCAAAACCGAAATCTGCTAGCTGCAGCAACTGCAACGACAACTCTCCTCCAAACTTGTGCACAAACTGGGCAACTGCAGTGCGCACAAGTGCTGCTCTGCAATTCTGAGAATGCCTGCCAGAATGAAGACTGGTCTCCTATATTTATACTAATTCTGGCTAACTTGCTGGGCCGACTTCTCATTCTAGGTGTCTATTAACTTAGTATATAATATTTCTTCTGGCTGACTTCTTCTCTTGTAGGCTAATAACCTAATACCAATTATCCTCTTGAGTCGACTTATCTTCTAGGGTTATTAGCCAACTCATTAGGGTTTCTTCTTGCTTCCTGGAATTTTCTATTCTCGTCAGGTTTACACGTGGAGGTAAATACCTCCCGCAGCTACCATAATATTAGCACCCCCTATCCTCTGGTTAGGTCTTGTTTTATTATTTTTCCGATTCCCTCTTGTTTCTTGCTGAGAAGCCTTTTATTGCTTTCTCATGGATCCATGGGCGAAGCATCTCGAGGTTTCATTTTTAGGATTTTATTTTTTACTAGCTTGCTTTTACCTTCTTGGCCTTTAGCCCTTTCTTCCCACGAGATAAGGTGCAGTCCTGAAAATAGGTCAACCTAGTGCCTAGACAAGTGGAATGGGACAAGTGAGCGGGAAACAAGATGAAACAGTGGTGCTATGATGGGAGCGGATGATGGCTTTTCAAAAATCCCCCCGGTGGCAAACCAAAACCTACAGACACAGGCTTGCTAGGGCACCGTGTCAATCCCCCCAAACATGGTCAAGTGGGCAAGTGTAAGATCCAAGCAGTTGTTAGAAATAAAAGGAATCAGATGCATACATTAAATGGTTTTGATGATCAAACTGACATATACCATGATACCCAGACTAATTACCTCATGGAGCAAGAACCTTCTCTGACACAGGACCAAGCCGATGGTGATGGATGTTGCTGCTGCTGACAAGATAAAGACGCTGGAAGAAAGAAAAGGTGGGCCCTCCAGGGCCATGCTAAAGTCAATCCTGCTCTCGGTACTCCATGTCTAGGACCCGTGGGCCTCGAGACATGATCTCCTAGTTATCCCTGAAAGTGGGGGATAACATGTACCACTAGATAGTAGTTGTATACTACTATGAATAGACACAGTTGTGTTCTATTGGATGGCATTGTTTTGATTGCCATGGAGACTATCTAGTTGGTGTTAAATTTTTACTGTTGTTATTAGGTTATTTCCGAATTACATGAGCATTCAATCCATTTCCAAAACAACAACATAAAGAGGATCACCGAAAGAAACACAATCACAAGGTACGCAACATTTTATCCTAGGAAACCCTCATGGGGGAGAAAACCCAACAAACACTTCCTCAATAATAGATTGCCAATACAATGCCAAGACTAAGACCAAAACACCAAGAATAAACTAAGACTGAGCATGCACCTCTCTTCTCCTTCCTCCTGCAACTGCAAGTGCCTTCAAGATATGTGCACTGGATGAGTGAGAGTGAGTGTATTTAAGTAAGGCACCATCCTCACATATAAATACTAGTTGAGGAGGCACTAGGGTTATGTCTCTTCACTTAGTAGGGCGACTTCTTCTAGAAGTGGTTAAAACCACTTTATAAACACTAGGGGTCGACTTTACAAATACCACCATACAAATATGGTTTAACCAATCCACAAAAGGGGATTTGATCTTATACAAGACCCGACATGATCAATCCGCAAAAGGGGATTTGATCTATAAGATAATAATTCAAATATAATTAGAATATTCTTCGAAGTTACAATAATTCAACACTCCCCCTTAATGAGAAGGGTATTCTACTGACATGACCCAACACAACATCATCAAGAGAAGGAGAGGGTAACATCATCATCGACATCTGGAACACTGACTGGCACATCTATAAATCATCGAAAGTTTTTCTCATCATCAATATCATCATCATTCACAACATGGAGATAGAGTAACATTATCATCATCATCAACAGCATGGAGCTGAAACATCAAAATCAATAGCATGAAGCTAGAACAACAACATCACCAACAACACAAAGCTGATACAACATCATCAACAACACGAGGCTGGTACAACATCATCAACAACACGAGGTTGGTACAACATCATCAACACCATGAGGCTGAAACAACATCATCATCAACATATGGCAACAGAATGAGGCAAGTGCATCAACAACAACATTTGTGGTACTCTGACAGACTGTCCTTACCGGACCTTCGAGATCTGCCCAAGAATCATAAGATTCCCTATGATATAAAATCCTAACAGAGCTACCACTACTAACCACAACTAGCATATACATGCACAGGTACTCTGACAGATCGTCCTTACGAGACCTTCGGGATCTGCCCAAGGATGATCAATCCCCTAGGATATAAAATCCTAACGGAGCTACCCGCTGTTGGTCAGGATACCATAGTATCATCAACATCAGTCCCCCTTTCGAGGGAGGTCCTTTCATACAACACCAAGCTTGTCTCGAAAGTACTCAAACTTCACACGAGACAAAGGCTTGGTCAACACATCTGCAACCTGCTCATCCGTGCCAACATATTGGAGCTTTACAGTTCCTCTCTGCACCATATCATGAATGTAGTGATACCAAATCTCTTTGTGCTTCGACTTATCATGGAACACTGGGTTCTTCGTCATCTTTATACAACTCTGGTTATCACATAGAATCATGGTGGCTTCCATCTCCAGATCAAATAGACCTGTCAACAACTTTTGAAGCTCACCACTGGCGGAACATGCTGCAATGTACTCTGCTTTTGCCGTACTGAGAGCAATACTGGATTGCTTCCTGCTTTGCCATGAAGTCATGGCTGACCCCAAACTGAAACAACATCGTGAAGTGCTCTTCCTGTCTGAAGCACTTCCAGCCCAATCTGAATCAGTATGACCATACAGTCTGAAGTCATGATCTCCAATATAACAGAGACCATAATTGAACGTACCCTTAAGGTATCTCATCACATGCTTTGCAGCTACAAGGTGAACACGTCTGGGCTCCACCAAATACCGACTCAAGGTGTTCACAGAAAAGCATATATTTGGCCTGGTATTCGTCAGATACATCAACGAACCAATAATTTGTCTGTATGGAGTAGCATCAACCAACTCTGACGAAGTGTCAACGAGGAGATTCAAATTCGTTTCCATGGGTGTGTTCATGGCTTTACATTCTAACATGTCAAATCTCATCAGTATTTCAATTGCATACTTCACTTGGTTGATCTTCTCTGGGCTCTGCCAAACTTCAAGACCTAAGAAATAATGCATCAGGCCTAGGTCTTTCATTTCAAACTTTGCAACGAGCTTCTTCTTGCAATTCGTGATGAGCTTTTCTTCTCATGTTAAGAATAAATCATTCACATATGGTAGCAATATAACTGACTCATCATTCATAACCTTGAAGTAAAGGTTAGGATCAACTTTACTTTTGGTAAAGCCCAAGTTCATCAGGAAACTATCAATTCTTCCATACCAAGCTCTAGGAGCTTGCTTCAACCCGTACAGAGTTTTCTTCAACCTGCAGACATGAGTCTTTCTATGTTCAACTTCAAACCCTTGTGGTTGTTCTATATACACTTCTTCTTCAATAACACCATTTAAGAAAGTTGTTTTCACATCCATTTGGTGTAACTTCCACTTCATTTTAGCAGTAAGAGCTATGATGGTTCTGATTGAAGTGTATCTGGCTATAGGAGCAAATGTTTCTTCATAGTCAATACCTTCCTTTTGAGAAAAACCACGAGCCACAAATCTTGCCTTATGTTTTTCAATACTTCTGTCTGCTGCATGTTTTATTTTGTATATCCACTTGGAAGATACCACATCTTTGGTCTTTGGTCTGGGAACTACTTCCCATACATCATTCTTTATAATGGATTGGTATTCTTCTGTCATGGCGTCCATCCATTCTTTCTTCTGAATGGCTTCTTCAAAGCAAGTAGGTTCCTTTTCTATGAGATCACACATCAAGGCCATATAGCTGGAGAATGGCTTAGGTTTCTTGTTTTGTCTCATGGTTCCTTCTGGGGCACCATACTTCTCTGCATCTTGAATAAGTTCTCTTTCCCAAGTTGACTTTCTCGTGGGAGAGATCGTCATACAGGGAGGTTCTTGAGATTCTATCATATCACAATCTTCTGGAATCTCATCATCATGTGTAACTATAACTTCCTTCACAGGTTCTGTAACTTTGGGAGCTACAAATTCTTGTTCATATACTTCTTCAAGATGGCATTTCCTTGATCTTTCGAGTGTTGCATCTTCATCAAAGGTTACATCTCCGTTGATCTCAATATGATGGTAACCTGGTATGTAAATTCTGAAGGCCTTAGAAACCTCACAGTATCCAACAAATATTGTCTTCTTTCTTGAAGGATCTAACTTAGTTCTCTTTTCTTTTGGAATGTGTACAAATACTGGACAACCAAATATTTTGGGATGGCTTACTTCTGGCTTCTTTCAGGTGAACATTTCTTCGGGAGTTTTGAATCCAAGTGCACTATGGGATAATTTGTTTTGGACATATACTGATGTTCTTGTTGCTTCATCCCATAAGTGCATTGGAAAATATTGATCGTGAATCATAGTATTTACTGCTTCGATAATCGTTCTATTCTTTCTTTCTGCTACACCATTTTGTTGAGGATTATAGGGAGTGGTGAGCTCCCTCTTAATCCTGACATCTCTGCAAAAGCTTCCAAATTCATTTGAAGTGTACTCTCCTCCATTGTCTGACTTGAGTATCTTGATTTTCCTTTCGGAGAGGTTTTCTACCAATGCTTTGAATTCCTTGAACTTTCCAAGTACTTCATCTTTTGATTTCAAGAAATAAACCCAAGTCTTACGAGAGTAATCATCAATAAAGGATACATAGTATACATACCCACTTAGAGAGGTTGATGGCATTGGACTGCATACATCTGAGAGGACAAGCTCCAAAATTCCTTCTGCTTTATTGTCTCTCTTTGGAAAATGATTCTTTATGTTCTTTCCTTGTGCACATCCCTTACATACACCTTCATGATCAACCTTTAATTCTAGTAAACCTGTAACTACCTTGCTTACATATGGTAAGGATTTGTAGTTGATGTGAGCTAGTCTTCTATGCCAAAGTTCACAAGGACTTTCAGTAGAGTGAGTTAAAGCTACATCTGAGTGACCTTTTAACTTGTACAACCCACCTTCTTCTGTTCCAATAACAACTGCATCTTCTATAGTTTTTCCTTTAGGCCACATAAGAACATCACCATCTATGAATGCAACCCTGAAACCTTTCTTATCTAGAGCTGAATTAGAAAGTAAGTTCTTTGTCAATCCTGGTACATAGAGTACATCCTTCATTCTCATCGAAGTTCCTTAATCAAGTTTGTAGGTGGATTCTCCCATTCCTTTGATAGGGGTACTGATAATCATCTCCAAGTGAAACTTTCTGGGGGAAGTCCTTTTCTGTAAGGCTAGAGAGAATGTCTTTCTGACCTGTCATGTGCTTAGAGGCACCGCTATCTATGAGCCAAGTATCCTCTCCAGGTGTCACAGATCCCGAGAGCACGGAAAACAAAACATAATCTTCAATCTCTTCTTTAGTCGACTTCTTGGGTGGCTCATCATCTTCAGCTGCATGGGCATTATGTCTTTTGTTATTTCTCTTCTTGTATTCTTCCCTTCTGGTAGGATAGTTCTTAGCAATGTGTCCCAATGATAACATTGATAAGAGGAGAAATCTTTTCCCTTTCTTTGACCCTTATGATATTTCTGGAATCTCTTTGGAGGGTGAGATTCTTTATGAAAGGGTCTCCTTTTTAAAATGAGAGTTTTTCTTTCCTCCTTTAGCATGAGCAACTAGGGCTTGATCTTCATCTCTTAATAGGACGGCTTCTTGGTTAGCCACTCTTGCTTCTTCTTGAACACATTCTTCCCATAAACTGACAAATTGGAGTTTCTCTTTTCTTGCACAAATAGTTTGGATGAAGGCATCCCAAGGTCTTGTGAGACCATTAAGAGTTGTCATTATGAGTTCATCTTCATCTAAGTTGTCTCCAATTGCCTTTAATTGTTCCTTTAATTGAGAAACCCTAGAGAAATAGTGTTGAACTGTTTCTTCTTTCTGCATGTTTGTATTCTTGAGTTCGGTTCTCAAGTTCATCTTCCAGTTGATGTTCTTTCCTTCATACATTCTGGTTAGGGCATCAAACATATCTTTTGGAGCATTCTTAGAAGACACTTGAGGGATCAAGTTGTCTTTAATGGAATATGCAATTATTCTTTTGGCCTTAATCATATCCTTCTTGTACTTCTCTTTCGCTGCATCTTCGGGTTCAGGTACATTTTCTTTTATGAATTTTATAAGGTCATTATCTTCAAGAATGAGTCCAATTCTGTATTTCCAGGCACAAAAGTTTTTCACACTTTCTAACTTGTCAACAAGCTTGGTGCTTACAGACAACTTGACCTGGAGCTAAGAAAATGACTAGAAAATGAAAATGCTCAAAAATTGAAATTGAGCTTGTTATCGCTCAGTTTGTAGTTCAAGTCAAAAAAGCTGAAGGGTAATGGTCAAACTGGCGTAACAAGAGCTTCCCCACCCACTGTCACCTCGATGGGGAAGCTCTTTCTATTTAGGGTGGCTAAAACCCAAGGGAGACGTCCCTGGCAATCTAGGGTTTTGAAAGGCAAGGGTTTAAAGGATCAAGGCAAGTTTTCCCTTTCACAGATTACCGCCAAGAAGATAGTCAAAATGAAGGTATTCCACAGAATAGGCACCTGTTTGCGAGACAAGGCAACAATAAAACTAATGCATGCAAATAGTGGTTAGTACTTCATAGATTTATGACTATCAACATCTAATATACCTGAGCATAAATAGCAGTAATTATTGACGAAGTCAATGATTGCAAAAAATGACTATGGCTTATAATATTACTTCTCAATAAACACTGGAAATGATATAGCATTCAATGTATATAATCAATCTTTGAATTAGCATGAAATATCATCAATTGCTCATATAAGACAGGAGTGCTACGTCAAGCTCACTAGAGGTGACGTCAGCCTTCTTTAGGGTTAGTTTGGTAGACAAAGAGCTCAAACATTTTGCAAATAGGTCAATGAAAATTATCAACACATCAATGTCTATCATTGGATGACTTAGCCACAACGTTTTCTATCAACTTAGAGTTCAATCAAGGCATGACGTCATCATTTATCTAGGGTTAGTTAGACGTTAGGGTTAGTTAGGGTTTCAAATTTAAGAAGTTTGAAAGTGTTGTTTTGGCACAATAAACTCAACGTTGGAGAGTTAGACCAGTGCCTTAGGGTATTATGGAGTCAAGAAGCAAGGGCTAGGT
>ML784299.1:195772-208824 GCA_009831015.1 Picea engelmannii | reverse complement strand
TAGGTTTTATTTCCTATGGATTTTATCTTTTACCAGCTGCTTTTACCCCCTGGGCCTTTAGCCCCTTCTTCCCACAAGACAAAGTGTAACCCTCAAAGGTCATCCTAATGGCCGGACTAGGGGAATGGGATAGATGTGCGGGAGATAAGATGAAGAATGATAGAATGGTGGGAGCGGACGATGGCTCTTCAAATCCCCCTTGGTGGCTAACCAAAACCCATGAATACAAGCTTGATAAGTCACCCCATCAATCACCCCAACAATGGTCAAGTGGATTAGTGTAAGATCCAAGCAGTCATCAGAAATGAACGGAACCTAATGCATATATAAGAAGGTTATAATGATCAAACATGACACATACCATGATACCTTGGACCAATTACCTCATGGAGCAAGAGTCCTCTCTGATGCAAGTCCAAGCCGATGGTGATGGAAGCTGCTGCTGCTGACAGGACAAATCTGGCGAAGAAGAAGAAGGATGGGCCCTCCAGGGCCATGCTCAGGTCAATCCTGCTCTCGGTATTTCATGTCTAGGACCTGTGGGCCTCGAGACATGATCTCCTAGTTATCCCTAGATATCGGGGATAACAGAGCTTACCAAGAGATGCGCTGGGCTGAGGCGAGTTTGCTGGAGCTGACTGTTTCAGAAAATTCCAAGTTTTACCTCTTGAAACTTGACCTGTGCAATTCTGGACTAGTACTTCTAAGTTCTAGTACTGGTCAAAACTAGGGTTTGACTTTCTGGAGAATCTGGCCACTAAAAAACTTCGCTCAAGCTGCCAAAAGATGCGCTAGGGCATGGCGCACTTCCCAAGATAGTTTTTGGTTAAAAATTCCACTTCAATAAAAGCCCTAATTTTCTTGTACGACAACAATGATGTTTTTAGATACCTAGTGAAAGATGCTGTATTCAGTGAAGCTCTGAAACCATTTTAAGTTTTTACTGTTGTTGTTAGGTTATTTCCAAATTACATGAGCATTCAATGCATTTCCAAAACAACAACATAAAGAGGATCACTGAAAGAAACACAATCATACGGTACGCAACATTTTATCCCGGGAAACCCTCATGGGGGAGAAAACCCAACAAAAACTTCCTCAATAATAGATTGCCAAGACTAAGAGAAAAACACCAAGAATAAACTAAGACTGCGCATGCGCCTCTCTTCTCCTTCCTCATGCAATTGCAACTGCCTTCAAGATATGCGCATTGGATGAGTGAGAGTGAGTGTATTTAAGTGAGGCACCATCCTCACATATAAATACTAGTTGAGGAGGCGCTAGGGTTATGTCTCTTCACTTAGTAGGGCCGATTTCTTCTAGAAGTGGTTAAAACCACTTTATAAACAGTAGGGGCCGACTTTAGAAATACCACCATACAAATATGGTTTGACCAATCTGTTATCACTCCAAGAAACTCCTTAGGGTTGTAGGCTAAGGATGCTTGGTAACTTAAGAAATCATGAATAATGAAAGTGTGGATCAATGGGATAACTGAGAATAGCTAATGGGAAGACAACTCACAATGCAATCGAATGAAACATTGCTTTTAGGAATCGATGAACAGACGGAGTAATATCAAAAGGTATGGAGAAAACTGATCTAGATAATCAAGTACAACAGTGTGTAGGATCATACAAGCCAGCAAGAATTCCTTTAGTTCAAGTTCATGAGCTTAATAAGAAGATGACAGTTCTTAGAAGCTGAGCCAAACTGAAATAAAGTACAGAACATGAAATAGATGAAGAAATCTGTCATTAACAACAAAAGAAGATTGATTCTTTATTGAAACATAAGTGTCTTAGTACAATAGCCAAAAAGTATCCAAAATTGAACCCCCTAGACTCTTAGCAAAAAGAGGCATTTATAGCCTATTACAATCAGTTTTCAGATCCTAAAACAATGGATCTGATATTCTAAAAATAGAAAGTCAAAACTGATTCACAAAAGATAAGGAGAGATCCTCAAGATGAGGTCAACCTCTATCTTTTGGTCTTCAAACATTGGTTGAAAGTTGATGAAGTGTAGCCTGGCCTTCCAAGGCTCTTTGATCTGTTCCTTTGAAAATGGAATTCGAATTTGATGATGTGTGCCAAAAATCCCTATCATTTTGCCCTTGAAAATCACCAAATCTAGTCAAAAAATTCCCTTTTGACTTTCATCTCCAAGAATGGCCTTCAGATTTTGATTTGATAATTCATAACCAGCTTCTTGAAGAAGAATTCAAACCATTCAAACCCAAAAAAACTTGATCTGGGCGAAAATTTGGCTATTCTGGCCGTGACAGGCTTTCAACAACTAACTTACCTGAAAATCTGCTCCTTAGCTGTTGAAAGGCAGAGCTTTCAACAACTAACTAGTTATAATTCTGCCTTCTGCGTTGGTGAAAGCGCAGATTTTTTCAAAATCAAATTTCTCAGTCATGGAGAGTCCGTTTTGCATGCTTAAATAGTCGATCGACATCTACAAATCCTGAACTTTCCAATGGTGCTTTCAGATCTACATTTGGATCTCGGGAAGCTATCAAAAATTTCCCTACAAGATTAGGCATCGTTCTTTCAAAAATGCCGGTGCGTTTTTGATCGCTAACACAATCCACAAAAGGGGATTTGATCTTATACAAGACCCTACATGATCAATCCGCAAAAGGGGATTTGATCTATAAGATAATAACTCAAATATAATTAGAATATTCTTCAAAGTTACAATAATTCAACAGTTGGATAGTGATGATGATGCTCGTGATTTGATCATGAGATAGCATGTGTGCCTATGATGATGCTAGCAGTTGAATGCTCTGTTTGTGCTCAAGACCATTGCCTTTAATACCTCCATAGCTAGGAGGGAGTGTTGATATTACGGTAGCTGCGAGAGGTATTAACCTCTATGTGTAACCTTTGACGAGACTAGA
This sequence comes from Picea engelmannii, assembly GCA_009831015.1. NCBI lineage: Eukaryota > Viridiplantae > Streptophyta > Pinopsida > Pinales > Pinaceae > Picea > Picea engelmannii. Next base: position 205,913 of record ML784299.1, on the reverse strand, counting down.
ATATTCCGGGAAGCAAGAGAAACCCTAGAACGTTGGATAATAACCCTAGAAGACAAGTCGGCCCAAGAGAATAATTAATATTGAGTTATTAGCCTCCAGGAAGAGAAGTCGGCCCAGTTAGGTGAGTTGGAGCAATATAAATAGAGGGCGCTAGAGCTCATTTGTACTCACTCACTCTCACGACTGCATAAGGACAAGTGGTACACATGACTGGAGGAGAGGTGCAACTGTTGCAGTAGTGACTTGGTCTTTGGTTATGGTTTGGACTTTCTACTTGGTACGCTAGCTTTGGAGAGAGATACGCTACCTTGGTTGGCTATTGGTTCTAAGGTCTGCTTCCGGAATTCTTTTGTCTGTCAAGGTTAAAGGTGCTCGGGGGTGGCCTTTGTGCCTATGGTTGGGTGACAATATTGCTATATTGTCTATGGTGAAAACGAGCACATCTCAATTATTCTACCAAAATAAACATAAGGGCATGCCTATATTTGTGAGCCATCAACTTGTATTCAATTTTTTTTTTTTCAATGTTTACTGTTATCAATATGATTACCTGATTCCTTGTGAATATTTATATGCTACATCCATAAGGCTTGTAATAGGTTCAAATGTGAAAGAGCTGAACTCACTAATTGACTCAGCCAAAAATGTGTTCGCTTGTAAGCTTGGAGAGTTCTATTGACCGATTGGTATGTTCTTTAGTTAAGATCTAAGGTCTGAGCCATTTGGATTTGAGCTTGTTGGGCTTGTCTTTGGTCTTATTGTCTAAGAGAATTATGGTGTCCCCGTTCTGTAGTTGGTGAGGTTTGATCAGCCAATCGTATGTGTTCTTCATATATTGTTTTTGAATGCTTTGTCTCCACTTAGCCAATCTGTGGAATTCATCCAGTCATTCCAAAGCCCATAATCCTTCTTCAAAGGATCAAGTATCACCCCACCTTTGTTTGATTGCAATTCAGAGGGGATGTTGTTTGGTCAAAAGTTGGCTGGAATTTATTTTTTGCCTCTGATGAATGCTGTGTTAGTACTTTTGTATGAGATCACAAACCCAGAAATATAACTTTGAAAACAATTGTGGACAGATTGTGAGCACAGTCAAGACCAGGTGCCCTGGTGTACCTTTGGTCCTGTACATCAACGGAAATGGTGGGTTTCTGGAGCGCATGAGAGAAACAGGAGTTGATGTTATTGGACTTGACTGGACTGTTGATATGAAAGATGGTAGACAACGGTTGGGTCATTCAGTTGGGGTGCAAGGAAATGTGGATCCAGCTTTACTTTTTTCCTCATTATCAGCAATAACTGAGGAAATTCAAAGGTAAGATCACTTGTGTTTTTGGATCTTCTTTTTGATAAATTTTTTCTTTCAATCAGGTGATATCCTCCATTGTAGACTATTGATTTAAACGTATCCACCTTGCAGAGTGGTCAGAGGTGCAGGGAGACAGGGCCATATTCTAAACTTAGGACATGGTGTTCTTGTTGGAACTCCAGAGGAAGCAGTTCGTCATTTCTTTGATGTTGCAAGATCTCTATCTTATGATCCATTATGTGCCAATCAGTGAACATGTACATGTGAATCATGGGTTTGATAAGTATTCCAAAAGAAAAGGGCCCTGAACTTGTGTAAAATCCTGTTTGCATAGGTTTATTGTGAGCGTCTGTTTGTCAAACTAATTTAATTTGGCTGGTAATTGTCTAACCAAATGGTTTGTACTGGCATGTGTTTATTTAGATATACGGGATGTGGGGACTGTAAAACAATTTTTTTCGGAATCAAATAAACAAGTCTTGCATATTTCTTGAAAAATATTTATTTGTGCAATCAGTTTAAGTCCATTATTGAAGGACCTCAAAAGGATGTACAAGTGATTTAGTGGGTCAGAATGTTGAATGATGTATATTAATGTGAGATTATTTGCCCAACATGCTTCTACTAAATTGAGATTGGGTTTTTCTGTTTATTGCTTGGACCAAAGATTGTAATGGCAACACTATTGTGACAATGCTAAAAGGTCGTTTTCTTGTTAATTTGACTACGAGATCTCTTTTACAAAGCAGTATTTCTTAGCTCTGTTTACGTTATTGGTTTGATAAGAACTGTTCAACAGTCTCTTCATTGAATTTCTTAAAATTCTTACATCTACGCCTTGACAAACAAGGGTTAATATTTTACCCTGGTTAACTAAGGATTCTTTAAGTAACCTTTTAACTTGGTTCCTTTTTCTTTCATCTAAGCCTGGAAAAGTGTCACAATTTTACTTCGAACTGTGTATGGATCCAGTCTTCTCCAGAGACAATCAAGCCAACCCTTTCCTTTTGCAAATTACCTACCAGTTCTGTACATTATTCTTTGAAACTTCTTTGGTGAAGGTATTGGAATTGGGTAAGTGCTGCAGAATGCACACCTACAGTTCTATTGTTCACCTATTAGACCGGTACAAATTATAAGCAAACTGGAAAGGGTCGGACTTGGCTGTTCCAACAATTCTCTTATTGGCCTGCAATGTATATATTCATAAAACACACAGATACAATACTATCGTTCACCTATTCGACTAGTGGAAATTGTTGGCAAACCAAAGTTTTAAAACTTGGACTCAGACTTCAACTCGGTCACCTATCAACTTGCACTTCGACTCAGACCGCTCTGATTTCAATGACTTGGTTTATAAAAAATACATAAAATAATTAAATTTTAACAAAAACAAATTATTTTAAAGATTCTAAATCATGATTCCAAACCATTAGATACAAAATATGCAAAGTTAATAAAAAAATACATAAAATAATTAAATTTTAACAAAAACAATTTATTTTAAAGATTCTAAATCATGATTCCAAATCATTAGAGAGAAAATATGCAAAGTTTTCTATCTATATTAATATACCATGTAAGGGTGAATATATCAAAATGGCATCGAGTGCAATACATATCAACAACAAAATAGTAAACATATAATCGATGAGGCTCTAAATGGCCTCTAGGCTTTAGAGTTTAAAAAATATGCTACAACCATCTCCTTTTGCCTAGCTTTGTCTTCAAATTTTGTAAGTTGTGTTATACTTGTGCAAAGCCTCTCACAAGTGACAATCAAGTGTAACACACTAGGAATGCCTACCACTGTCACCTTATTAAACACTCCCCTTGTTTTAATGATGGAAGGAAATCCAACACAAGGGATACTTCCCTTGTGACCTCAAGGGATTCTATAGCAAGTTGAAGACAAGTCTATGGCCCCCTCTCTTGGTCACTTGCGATGATATGCTAGTTTCAAAGGAAAGGTTGAAAACGAGACAAAACAATTGATTGATTGAAGATGTGAGATATTTTAGCAATTATCAAGTCTATACATTTAAGCAATGGTCCCATACACTAGATATAAGCAAATGAGGGCTGTCACAATAAAATTAGCAATGAATAACAGAGTTGTACAAGCAGTAAATCTTTTGTAACAACAACATGAAATTAGCCCTCAAAATTAGCAAATTAAATCTTGAAATGTAGCCCTTGTTGAGTAGAACAAGATCCAATAACTAGACAATGATTCCAAACAACTTTGACCACAATATTAAGTAAGTTAGCAACAATTTAACCAAGCCCCAATGGCTGCAGTTACCTTTTATAACAACAACACATTATTGAGTTAAATTGCAAACCATTGGGTTAGATTAGGCACAAGAAGGTAGTTGAGGATTCACCCAATAGGTTAGTTGAGGGAGAGAGTTTGTTTTAGTTTGCAAAAACTTGTAGACAAGAAACTAGTGTCATTTTCCTTCTTAGGGCAAATGGAGTTGATGCAATGCATTCAAATGAGGTTAATTATAAGATAAAAGGTGAAGGTTTAAACCCTAAGATTATTTCCTCATAAACCTAGGTCAAACCTCAAAGGAAGAGACACTAAACATTAGAAGAATTGTGAGGTCTAAAATATGTATTTTAAGAGATATAATAAAAAAATATGAGTTAGTCATTTTGTGGGGAAGATATATATTTACAACTCACTCTTGGACTATTATCTATGTAACTATGCTCAAATTAAGTTGAAAAGATATCTAAAAACTATGCTCAAAGTTAAGTTGAAAAGATATCTAAAAAGTATTCTATTGACATGAGTAGAAATAAAAATACTTTTGAATTTATGAATACTTTTGTTAAGAAATTTAGTATTCATAATAAATAATGTAGTACTTTTTGAATACTACTTTTTAAGTAAATAATGTACAACATTAATTTTTTAAATTGGGAGATATGAAGTGTGACTCATTCTTATATTAATTTAATTATAATTAATTATAAAATAATTAAATAAATTATATTCAGAAACCCAAACTAATTATGAATACTTCTTATTTTAAAAACTACTTATTCTTATATTAATATGTAATATAATTATGAATATTTGTTTATATTATAAACTATTTATTTTTATATTAATTTAATTAATATATGGATATATGAGAGTTATGAATACATGGTTTTAAGTATCCATATATTAGTTTTAACTAATATAAATATGTAATTTTCATATATATATATATATATATATATATATATATATATATATATATATATATAATTTTGAAATAATCACATACTCCATATATTATTTAAACTAATATATGAAGTAAGAAGTACACCACACACTTCATATATTAGTTAAATTAATATAATATATGGATCCAATCCACATATCTCACACTATTTTTTATTATATTTATGATCCAGGTGGATATTGGTGGCCACCCACCTTTTTTAAATCACTCAAAACAGTTTTTTGACAATTTTGGTAATTTACTATTTTTAGTAGTTTTCACTTCGGAGCCGTTTTGAGGCCTTAAACGATGTTTTTTAAGAAAACATGTTTGCAATATGAAAGTTCCTTTGATATTGTGCCTAAAATGAATCTCCTCGATGATACCTTTCCAACGGGCTATCATACGTCTAAAACATAGATCATATGCAAAAGTTATGACCCTGGGAAGTTGATGTACTAACTTACCCAAACGAGGCCCACATGACTTTTGACGCTTCATTTCCTAGGGTTAGGTTTTTGGATGTCTAGGGTTTTTGGCATTCCTGCTTATGGTAAAAAGGCCTTCAGAGCCTCATTGTAATCATCTTCTTGCGAATGAGCGCAGTCGTCACATCTCTTCTCAGAGATAAGCCGTCACCATTCCAGCAAGCTTGTTTCCGCTGCATTTTACAGTTTCATCTTATTTCATTATTGAATAGAAAACCAGTTTTACTGTATCTCTGTTATTTTGTGTTAAGCACCTGTTAATAATCTTTATTCATTTTGTTCTTCTCATAAAATCCAGAGCAGTGGTATCAGAGCGGTTTGCTCCTTGTTGTCTTAATGCATGTCCCCAACGAGGTCGGAGTACAAAGAGTTGGGTCTTGAGCTTGTTTCTCTTGAGGACAAAAGCTCTCGCACGCCCAAGCGACCTCTCATGGCAGGAGAAAAGAAAGATGACAGGACAGGAGATCCTTTCAAACTGTTGATTGAGGAAGCCCTCACACAACAAAGGAATGAGATGATGGATAGTTTCGCACAAATCCTTCGACGACTACCAACATGCGACACATTTTCTTCGAGCGGAGGTGCTGCCCCCTTCAAGGTACAAATAAACTTCGATATTCCTATATTTGAAGGTCAAATATACGCAGATGCTGTAGACAAGTGGTTGAATATGCTAGAAGGGTATTTTTCTGTCCATAACTTTTCGAATAGAGAAAAGATTACCTTTGCACTCCTCAAAGCCGTTCCCCATGTCAAAGATTGGTGGGAAACTTTCTATGGGAAAAATGAAACAGAGGAACCCTCATTATTTACAGTCACATCCATCTGGGAATCCTTCAGGGATGCTATTAAGGAACAATACTACCCTGTCAGAAGTTATGACGACTTGTATACTAAATGGACCACATTGTGGCAAAAAAGAGACCAAGCAATGCTAGATTTCACAAATATCTTCCATACCTTGCGCATCAAGCTGGGTATCAAAGATTCAGAGCGACATCTGGTGCTCAAGTATCGTGGTGCTCTGCATAGATACATCCGGATTGAAATGGAATTTCTGGACATCTCATCATTGGGCGCGACCTATCGATATGCCGTCAAAATCGAGTAGAAGCTCAAACAAAAGACGCGACAATTTGGGCCTGGGAACCCCTCACAACAAAATCCAGGAAATGGCGGCCCCAACCCACAAAACAAAGGACATAACAAAGATAGACAGTATCAGAACAACCAGTCCAAGCCACAAGCAAAGAAGGACACCAGAAAGACAAAGAAAGATACCGGGAAGTGGTGCGACTTCCATAAGAGCCCTTGGCATAACACTGCTGATTGTTGCTCAAAGAAGTCACTGGTGGCCGAAGTGAAAGCCTCTGAATCAGATGCAGATTCTGACTCTGAGCTAGAATTAGAAAGGGGAAGACAGATCATTGACGTGGAACCTAGTGCCATTGTTGCTACCACCAAGCTCCATCCTGGTGAACCAAACGAGCCAGAAGGAGAGTGCCTCTTCCATTCATAGATGTGGGTAAAAGCCACCCCGCTGCACTTCATCATTGATAGTGGTATCCAGAAGAACCTCATCTCAACAGAGGTCATCAAGCGGCTGACCCTTTCGACAACGCCGCACCCACAACCCTACACCATTGGATGGCTCTACGAAGGAAGCGATCTCTGCGTCAGCCAACAGTGCTGACTGTCGTACGACATCAAGCCCTTCAAATATGAGGTATTGTGTGATGTTGCTCCTCTCGAAGTTTGTGATGTTCTTTTGGGCCAACCTTATTCATGGAAACGTCATGTTGTATATGAGTCTAGGCCTCGTAGTGTTATTATTACTTTGAACATGAAATTGTACAGGATACCCGAGGCAGTCCCACCTAGTGCTATTTCCTTGATCTCTGCTAAGCAATGCAGGGAGGTCATCTCTCAGACAAGGAAGTTTTTCTTCTTCGTGATTCACTCTCAGAATAAGCGAAAGATCACAACCACATCCAGGGTCTCTACGACTGACCTCTCCACACAACAGAAGCAAGTAGATAAGGTCGTGGAAGAATACTCAGATATCTTTTCCTCACCTACCGGGGTACCTCTGCACTGCCAGGTCAAACACCCCATCGATATGACCCCCAACACATCGCTACCCAATGGGCCAGTCTATCAGCGCTCTCTGTTAGAGAATGAGGAGATCAAGCGACAAATGCAAGAACTGCTCCACAAGGGGCACATCCGTCCCAACTCATCACCTTGCGGGAGCCCAATCGTGCTGGTACAGAAGAAAGATGGAACCTGGGGACTCTGCATTGATTACCGGGCTCTGAATAGAATCATAGTCAGAAATCAGTACCCGATTCCTTGAATCGACGACCTTCTTGATCAACTCACGGGGGCCAAATACTTCAATAAGATTGATATGAAGTCTGGCTACCACCAGGTCCCGATAGAACAAACAGATGTATGGAAGACCGCCTTCAAGTCAAAGGAATGCCTTTTTGAATGGTTGGTCATGCCCTTTGGTTTGACAAATGCTCCGACCACTTTCATGAGGATGATGGACGATATCCTGCGACCATTCACCAATACTTTTGTAGTGGTTTATCTGGATGATATTCTCATTTACAACAAGACTTGGGCTGAACACTTGCAACATATTCAGTAGGTTTTTCACACCCTGCGGCAGCACAAGCTATACGCCAACTTGGAAAAATGATCCTTCGGCATGGACAGGGTCCATTACCTGGGCTACATCATTGATCAACATGGTGTACATGTGTATCCAGCCAAGATCCAAGTCATTCATGACTGGCCAATCCCAACCACACTCACTGAGCTTCGAAGCTTCTTAGGCCTTGCCAATTTCTATTGCAGGTTCGTGTTGGGATTCTCCCATATTGCATGGGCCCTCAACCAAATAACCAGGGGTGGTGGTAAGACGAAATTTGCGTGGGGCCGGTCCCAACAACAAGTGTTCGATGATTTGAAGTAGCGCTTGTGCTCATCCTTAGTACTTTCACTACCAGACATGCATCAACCGTTTGAAATCAAGACAAATGCTTCAGACTATGCCGTGAGCGCCGTTCTCACTCAACACGGCCACCCCGTGGCCTATCATAGTGAGACACTATCCGATGCTGTCCGTAAGTACCCTACTTACGACAAAGAAATGTAATTCATTGTGCAAGCCTGCCGCCAGTTGAGACATTACATTCTTGGGAAGGAGACAATCATCCACACTGATCATAAGCCACTGCAGTTCATGCAGACACAAGGAAAATTGCAGAATGACCGCCATCAAAAGTGGTCAACATACTTGCAACAATTCCATCTCAACATCAAGTATAAAACAGGAAGCACCAATTGCGTCACTGATTGCCTCAACAGACCGCCAGTCGCGACACTCACCACGATGCTAGACTCTTGCATCCATGAGTCTACCTCTGGATGGCCCCAACTCTATGAGACAAACTCGGACTTCGCCACCACCTACCAAATGTTGGGTGCAAACGTAGTTGTCGATAATTTCCATCTTCAGGATGGGTTGCTGTGTCATCTGGGCCATATCTGTGTTCCATCAAGCGAGCGAGCGAAGCTGATATGGGAATCCCACTACAGTCGGGTGGCAGGACACTTCAACATCGAAAAGAGAGTGACGATGCTACAAAAACATTTCTACTGGCCGAAACTTCGATAGGAGGTCAACAAGTATATAAGGTCCTGCACTGCCTGCGCTATTGCCAAACCAACCACTAAGAAACAACGTCTGTACACCCCTCTTCCTACTCCCGACAGACCATGGGAATCCATCTCAATGGACTACATGTCGGGCCTCCCGACAGACCATGGGAATCCATCTCAATGGACTACATGTTGGGCCTCCCGTCCACCAAGTAGGGAAATGACTGTGTTTTTGTGGTTGTTGATCGTTTTTCTAAGATGACGATTCTGGTTGTTTGCAAGAAGAGCATCACAACAGAGGCCACTGCCAAACTCTTCTTTAAACGAATCTGGGTACATTTTGGACTCTCACAAACCATTGTCTCAGATCGGGACAATCGATTTCTTAGCACAATCTGGTCAAGTCTCTGGTTACTGCTGGACACCAAGCTCACCAAATCCACTGCCTTCCACCCCCAAATAGATGGCCAAACCGAGGCCGTGAATTGAATAATTGTGCATATCCTTCGCATGTATAATTCAAAGCACCCTTGCACATGGGATGAGAGCCTTCCCTATGTCCAACATAGCTACAACTGAGCCCTGCATAGCTCAACCGACCACATCCCCTTTCAGGTGGGGTTGGGATTCCAACCACTGGGTCCCATAGATGTTTCACTTCCCCTTGCAGTCACCTCAACCGACTCATCTCCTGCTCCAACTGAAGCTGACAAAGCCACCCATTTCATTGAGCGGATCCAATACATGCAAGATACCAGATATATAAAATATGCAGAATAGAAATGAAATCCTAGAAATAACAGAATGACAGTAAAATATCCAACATAATCTTCACAATACACAGAAATGATATACACAATAGCAACAAAAATAACACTTTGATTCAGATAGCAATGTTCACAGGCCTCTTCGAGGGGGCAACCTCCAGTAGAGCAGCGCTCTGTTACAATAATCTCCAAGCTAGGGTTTTCATACCCTCGACCCTTATTTATACTAAATGTGTCTATTAAGAGAAACATCTAGAGGAAGATCCTTCTAGAAGCGGAAGCTTCTATTAGGTCTTCTTACATCCGTCTTATTCTATTTTATTGAAAGGTCTTATTAATATTGACCTTTATTACATCCGAATACATTGATCTACCTATGTGCGGGTTGGGACCTTAACATGTCTGCCCCCTTAAAAACAACCTTGTCCTCAAGGCTTGAGATGTGGAAACTGCTGTAGAATGGTAGCTGGTTCCCAAGTGGCATCGGCTGGAGTCATATCTTTCCACTGTACTAGCACTTCCTTGATGGTTCTCTGACGCAGGCGACGCTCCCACTGGTCCAAAACTGCTTCTGGTTGTAGCCAAATGGATCCTTCTTCAGCTAATTCTGGAAGGTTGGTTTGAATTTGGCACCTGGTTCCAATCACCTTCTTCAAACATGAAACATGAAAAACAGGATGT
>ML784299.1:126643-190800 GCA_009831015.1 Picea engelmannii | reverse complement strand
CGTACACCATCACCAAGGCCATGGGGGATAATTCTTTTGAGCTCAACATTCCTCCTTTCCTTGGCCTGCACCTAGTGTTTAATGTGGATCTCCTTTGCCCTTATTTCCCACCATTATTGGACACCTCAGAAGTAGCAGAACAACTGACACCAACAGAGCTCAACCTCGACTGCATACAACAGGCATCCAATGATCAGATTGTGGATAGAAATATCAAGGGCACTCGACAACAAAGGATCCAACTTTATCGAGTTGTCAAAGTAGGGCAACTCCTACACCAAGGCAACTGGCTCACCCGAGGCCAAATTCAACAGAAATTTCCTCATCTGATGGGGGACCTCAACATAATGGATACCATTGCTTCCTAATGAGGGAGGATTGATCCAGGTGGATATCGGTGGCCACCCACTTTTTCCAACTGGCTCAAAACAGTTTTCTGGCAATTTTGGCAATTTACTATTTTTAGCAGTTTTCACTTCCGGAGCCGTTTTGAGGCCCTAAACGATGTTTTTTTGGAAAAAAGGTTTGCAATATTATAGTTTCTTCGACATTGTGCCTAAAATGAATCTCCTTGACGATACCTTTCCAACAAGCTATCATACGCCTAAAACGAAGATCGTATGCAAAAGTTACGACCCCGGGAAGTTGATGTACTAACTTACCCAAACAGAGTGTTGATATTATGGTAGCTGCGAGAGGTATTTACCTCCACGTGTAAACCTAACAAGAATAAAATATTTCGAGAAACAAGAAGAAACCCTAATGAGTTGGCTAATAACCCTAGAAGACAAGTCGGCTCAAGAGGATAATTTGTATTAGGTTATTAGCCTCCAAGAGAAGAAGTCAGCCATAAGAAATAATATATACTGAGTAAATAGGTACCCAGAATGAGAAGTCGGCCCAGACAATTAGGCAAAATTAGTATAAATATAGGAGGCCAGTCTTCATTCTGGAAGGCATTCTCAGAACTGCAAATCTCACTTGTGCATATTGCAGTTAGCCAGTTCCTGCGCAAGTTTGGAGGAGAAGCTGTCGTTGCAGCTGCTGCAGCTAGAATATTAAGTTTTGTCTTGGACTATCTCTTGGTTATGGTTTGGACTATCTGATCAGCTTTTGTTTGGTGCACTATCCTTGGAGAAAGGTGTGCTACCCTTTGTTTGGCTATCTAGCCTAGGGTTTGCTTCCATAGTGATTCCTGTCAAGGTTAATGTGCTCAGAGGGTGGCTTCGGCCTATGGTTGGGTGAGAATAGTGATATTGTCTATGGTAAAACGAGCACATCCATCATATTCTAACATGTTATGGGCCCGCACCTCCTTCATTCAGTCTAACCACTAGAATGGAGCATAGCCATAAAGATACTAAGCTCGTTGAAGAATTGTCGCTAGGGTTTCTAGTAGGAGCAGTCACCAAAACACTGCTGCTAGGGTTACTAGCAGATGCAGTTGCAGAAACCCTAACCCTCTCGTTGAGACACCTTAAGTGAAGGGATAGACCTAATTTTCGGATAGACCAATGCTCCCTAGCCTAGTGCATCTCCTGGTACTCTCAGCAAGCCAAGACGTCAAGTTTGAGTTTTTGGTCAAATCTAGGGTTGACCATGTCAAAGAAGCCATGACCTACTCTATGAAGTCATAAAACAAGCTAGATGGATCTTCTAACTTCAGAGCATGGAAGACAAGGATTGACCTCATCCTTGCCAAGAATAAAGTGTTGGATATCGTGAAAGGAAAGATCGTGGAACCAGAGTTTGAAGAAAACCATAGAACATTGCAGTTATGGAAAAGTTCAAAGACTGTGACATAAATGCCATGAGTATCATAGTGAACTCTATAAAAGACCACTTGATACCCTACATCTCCCATCTTGACTCATCAAAGAAGATGTACGATGCCCTAACAAACCTCTTCTCATTCAAAAACATTGGACAAGTAATGAGTCTGAAGAATGAGCTCCGTGACATGAAGATGAATGATGATGACATCATAACATCATACTTTGTGAGAATATCTCAGTTAAGAGATCAACTACAAGCTATTAAAGAGATCATTTCAGAGAAGGAATTGGTAAACATAGTACTCAATGGTATTCCCAAGACATGGGATGCATTTGCTGCAAGTATGAACACAAGGAACGAGTATCCTACATTTGAAGAACTTTGGACTTGTTGTGCTCAAGAATAATCAAGGATCAGTGCAAAATAGAAACCCCAAAAGAAGTACAATGATCAAGCCTTCACAACAAGATTCAATAAGTTCAGGAACAAAAGGAAGTTTGGTTCAAGGAAGAAGCCAAATCAAGAGAAAGATATGTCAGAAATACAATGCTTCAATTGTCGAAAGTATGGTCACTACAAGAATCATTGTCCCGAGTTAAAGAAAAGGAAGGAAACACACGAAGCATCAATTGTCGAAGAAAGGGAACCCTCAAAGAAAGCCAAGCAGGACAAAACAAACTTCTTCTTATAAGACAAGGTATCAATACTCTTCATAGTTCTTGTACATACCATATTTTCTGTACATATCTTGCATATCTATTTTCCTAGAAGATAATATGTTCCAAGAGAAACTTACCTATGGAAGAACAACAAGATAAGGATTGCTATCATTATGAATACAAGTTAGACAAAACACATGAAAGGATGAAGTACATCAAACAAAATCATGTGGAAATTATTACATAAGTAACAAGCTACAAGATAAGCCAAACTCAACAATTAAGAAGAAATTGGAGAAAGACTTATGACACCTTGCATAAAGCAATAAGGATGAAGATGGAAGCATGGAATCTGTTAGATAGAGGGAGCTGATTAGGAGGGAGCTAATCCTATGATCCATTTAAGATGATGAACTATATATCCATGGTAGCAGCCATGAAAAACATTACGTGTTCAGTTCGACCTTAGAAGAAGTCTTCTTTGAAGAGAAGCCTTAAAGTATCCCTGGTTGTCCATCCACATCCGTGATCCTATGATGAAAGAAATAAGTGGAATATTTAGGGCATGTAATCTATAAGAAACTCCATGGACCCAAGAGTCAAATAAAAACATGAAGATTCCAAGAAAGAAAGAGAAGCCAGAACAACCAGTCATTGTATCGAGAATCACAAGATTACCAGCCTGATATGAACTCACTAAAAGAAATCAAGCAAAGGAACTGAAAGTTGTGATGAAGAACAATGTATATGAATGCAAGCATTGGAAGATCCAGAACTAGAGGTTCTCCCAGATGGAAGGGGAAGACTATGATGATTACTTGTTCCAGTAAACCAAACATACCTCTACATGAGTCATTATATCATCCACAATATCCATGGGTTGGAGTTCTACATCAGATGAATTCCAAGACTATTCTCCAGAGAAATTGAACAAAGAGCGTATGAAGAACAACCTCATGGCTTTGAGGTATATCCGAAAGAGACCCTTTTATGCAGATGGAAGAAGACAACTTGGCGGAGAAACTCCAATACACAGCAGAAGTGTGATGAAGACTTTATATAACAGAGATATTGTATCATAATGGTTACTCAGAAACTCAGGATGATGGATCGCTAATCCATGACAAACTCTCATGATGGCAGAAGAAGTACCACTTGGATATGTTCCAGTTTGACCCTTGCCACAATATTGTGAGCTAGCAGGAACCAAAGAGGAATCGACCAATGATATACTTTATTGATCAAATCTATATGAAGCCTTCAAAGAAAACCAGTGTTCCAGCAAAACCGAAGTACATTTGAGATCAAGCATTACATTATCCGTGATGAAGTCCAGAAAGGAGAAAGTGGTTCTCCAATACATATCTCCACAGATGAGCAGATAAGCAGACATTTTGGTAAAGCTTATGTCCAAGATGAAAGAATTTAGGTACTCAAGATGGAGCTTGTGGAGACGACTTCCTTTTTGAAAAAGGAAGAGATGACTCCAAGGTTGGGAGGGAGCACTGATGTGTTATTGATTTATGGACAATCATTTTTCAGTTCGGAAAATGGTCCATATCGAACAGTCATTTTCATAATGAAAATGGTTCGATGGATTGCTTATGTACCATAGACAACGATTTCCCATTGTGGTTAACATGGGGAATGGTCTAGGGAAGTCTCTCTTCTTGAGGGTTACTCAAGAAGACCGAACCGTCTCGCTAGACAATCATTCTTTCGAAGCTCACAGTTGTGAGTAGTTTCGAAGAATGGTCCATTTTGGAGGCTGGTGCAGGATATTCATTTCCTTAGGAAATGGTCTGGACAATCATTCCTTAGGGTAGATTCATTCTCTCCAGGTTGCACTTTGTTTAGTGTCAGAAGAATGGCCCAGGGTGGGGAATGGTCCAGGTTCAACAATCAGGGACAAACATTCCTTAGGGCAGACTCATTCTCTCCAGGTTGCACTTTGTTTAGTGCCGGAGGAATGGCCCAGGGTAGGGAATGGTCTAGGCTCAGAAATTGGGACAATTATTGTTCCTTGCTTGAGAAGAATAGTCCATATAGATCATCATTGATGTTTTACCTTATGAAGGGAAGATACTCTTCAAATATCTCACAGATGGGAGTGGAAGAATGGCCCAGATGATTCATTTTATATCATAACAATGTTTTCTGTGCAGGTTGATATCAGATGATTGTTATGGAGACTGTATATCTCTAGACAGTAGATGTATGCTACTGTGGTGGATGTGTTCGACTGATTGTGACTATACGTCACAGATCACATATCTGTGTGCTACTTGGTGTGGTAGTGTACCACTGGATTGTAGTTGTGTACTACTATGGATAGACACAATTTTGTTCTATTGAATGATATTGTTCCGATTGCCTTGAAGACTATCAACAGTTTTGGAAATGATTATCAGCTAGATGGATGATCAAAGGACATATATTTCCCAAACGGAAAATGGATCAGAACATTTATTCTTCTAGGACATATGTACAGATTAGAAGAATGGCTCTTGTGTCACTCTGTGGTGTGAGTGACTTATCCAACATCATGTCTGATTACTCAGATGGAGTATGGTTTTGAGAGATGATGCAACTGATGACACTGATGGTGATGATGGTTCTCATGATCTAGTCATGAGATAGTGTATACAACTATGTTGATGCTACCGGGTGAATGGTATGTTTTTGCTCAAGACCATTACCTGTAATAAATCCCTAGCTAGGAGGGAGTGTTGATATTATGGTAGCTGCGGGAGGTATTTACCTCCATGTGTAAACCTGACAAGAATAGAATATTCTGGGTGTTTGCACTTTGTAAATTTCGTTTGGATGATTAGACAAACGACACAGGTCACTGTTTCAACCATCTTTAGAACTGAGGCACTAGCCTACTTGGCACAGCTGCACCCTCGGGCACGTCCGCTCACACATGATCTTCTTCTTCTCGGCCCGAAGAACTCCAAGGTTCTTCTATTTCCCTATCGGGAAATCTGCACCCCACATATTCTCTTCTGCACGATCCCTCCTTTTTTTACTTATTGGAGGATTGGAACTCGCGGCTTAGAAAGTTCACTATCGATCACTGGGCTCTTCGAATCACCAAGACCCGATGGCCAGTCAACGCTGACTTCTCCCCTTCTCTATCGAGATTTCCCTTATCGTGGTTTCACTACTCGCGATATCGAGCACTTTGATTTTTTGACTCCCGATACCCGACGTGGCGAAACTCCGATGCACACGTGCGAATTGAATTTTCCACCCCTCGTTACTGCTATCGAGATTTCAAAATTCGCGGGATCGCGAATCCTGATGTCAATGGATTCGAGACTTTCCTTTTCCCGATCCCCGATATGTTACGCCACCTGTTCTCCACTGACTCCTGTGGCCCCACACACAACTCCCCCCATCGGGATATCGCGTTTCGCGATTCCAAACTACAAGAGCAGCTTACTTCTGAAATCCTCGATGCCCAAACTCTGACTTCCTCGAATCTTCTGACACGCGTCCAAATTGATGGATGGTTCTGGGCTCGTCGGGATATTGCGGATCGCGATATCGCAATTCTCGTTGCAACAACTTGGAGCTTCGACTCGCGAATCCCCGATACACGATATCACGTGTAGATCTGACGACCCTCGTGGTCCTGATCAACGGATCCACCTCTCCTGAGCTTGGAACCCTTGGATGTTCTTGTCGTAAACTCTTTGCACCTCCGCAGGATCTAACGCCCCTCGGAACTTCGCGGATTCTCCTCGGAGAATTTCATCCGTCCACTCTTCCTGATGGGAATCTACGAAATGACTAAGTGTCTCTCCACGAGACTTGTTGCCTGCTCGCAAACCTGCAACACCCTTGCAACTTCAAGTCGCAACTTGTCTGAGCTGTCCTTCGACGAACTCGAAGACCTATCCTTCCTGAGCTATTCCCACGACTCGCAAGTCCTCTGAGAAACTTCTTGCACGCACTCCTTGCGGCAACTCTTCAACAACTGTCTAAGTGTTGAAGTCTTCTTCGACTCTGCGCACGCCTGCAACAACAGTCTCTCAGCTCTCGCTCAGGTTCGAAACCCTGAACTTCACCTGGCCTACACACTCCTTGCACGACTCCTCTGTGCCCAACTACACCTTCGAGGAAATGAGAACAAAAGCTATCTCTAATTGAACCCTTCTATCAATGCACTCCTTGCGAACAATTCGAATGCACTCCTTGCAAGAATCCTCTGGCTCAAATAGAGAAACACTTGAAACTCATCCTTCCACCCTCTCAGACTTCAATTCATACATGAAATCACTTACACAGCATATAAAAGAAAATGTATAACAGGAAGCAAACATTCATGAGCATATTAACATAAATACACAGAGAATAACACAAACCATGAATTTGAATCAAAGCTCTTTCTATTAATTCATATGTCTGTACATGTGTTTTCTTCATACAGTTCTCTGCATGCTCTTCTCTCTTTATGCTTCAATAATAATACAATGATACAATGAGGGTGTCTATATCCCGTTTCCCTCTTGCGATCTAAAGCTATAAAATCTAGAATTAAATTCCTATCTACCTGCATTAACTATATTAAATGTCGTCTATCTACTAAGGACGAGAGCTATCTGCTCAGGGTCCATTACAATATACAAGTGCGCCTCATCTTAAATGGATTCATTAAAGACTTGCGCAACAATCCCAAAGTGTTTTCAAAATTTGGTGCTGGCTTGTCCAGCTGTCTTCCGCTTCCGCGCTGGCTCGCTTGACGAGTTGGCGATGCTCCTGCATCATACTCCCTCGCTTGAAAAATTTCATGGGCTCTTGTCCATGAGCTCCTGCACAGTCTGTCCATGCTTCTGGATCACTGCTTCGGTTTCCCAACTGGCGTCTTCAACTGGATGGTTCTTCCATTTGACCAGATACTCGAAGTATCGCTTTCGCCTGGTCCTTTTACTAATCCTCTTGTCCATTATGCACTCCATCTGTGGCTTCTCTGCAACTGGCAATTGTTTCAACCACTGGATCACTGGTTCCTCTGTTCCAGTCTCTGCTTCTCCAGCTCCGTATGGGTATAAATCTGCGATATTGAATATCAGAGATATTCCAATGCCATCCGGTAACTCGATCTCATAAGCATTTTCTCCGAATTTTCTCAAGACCTTGCATGGCCTGATTTTCTTCATCTTTAACTTATTGTATGTTCCCCTCAACAACCTTTCCTTTCTTAAATGTGCCAGAACCAGATCACCAATTTCAAACTGAATATGTCTCCGATGCTGATCTTCTCTGCGTTTATACTCCTGGTTTGCTTTCAACAATCGCTCCTTCACCCTGCTGTGAAGTTCCTTCATCGCCTCAGCAAAATTCTCTGCACTAGCGCTGCTAGTAGCAGTCTGTTCTGAATCCCTCAACTCAGAAACTCCTCTCGGTTGTGTGCCATATACAATCTGGAATGGACTCTTTCCTGTGCTTCGATTCACTGAATCATTGTATGCGAACTCTGCCTGTGGCAATATGTGGTCCCAACTGCTGTGGTGCTCTGTCCAAGCTTCTCAGTAAGTCTCCTAGACTTATGTTAACCACTTCCATTTGTCCATCCGTCTAAGGATGATAAGCAGAACTAAACATCAAGTTAGTCCCTAGCTTCTTCCATAAGGTCCTCCAAAAATGCCCTATGAATTTAGTGTCCCTGTCCGAAACTATGCTTTTCGGCAATCCATGAAGTCGAATGACCTCTTTGAAAAACAGATTTGTGATGTGCATCGCATCGCTGGTCTTCTAGCATGGGATGAAGTGTGCCATCTTAGAAAACCTATCCACTACCACAAAGATTGAATCAACCCCTCTTTGTGTCTTTGGCAAACCCAATACAAAATCCATGCTGATCGCCTCCCACGACCTCTCTGGTATGGGCAATGGCTGATAAAAACCTGCATTCTGTTTCCTCCCCTTCGAATGCTGGCAAATTCTGCACCTGTCAACGAATATCTTGACCTCTGCTCGCATTCCCCGCCAAAAGTATGATTCATTCAGCTTCACGAATGTTTTGTCGTGGCCAAAATGTCCTGCCAATCCACCACTGTGTTTCTCCTTTAACAGATTCTCCCTCACGGAGCATTTCGGAATACACAATTGATTGCCTATGAACATTAAGCCTTCCTGGATCATATAGTCTATCCATGGGCTTCTATCTCTGAGAACTGGATTCTCAGCTACTTCATATGCTTCTGAAAAATCTGCATCATTTGCGTACATGTCCCTGAGATTTTCAAAACCCAATGTTTTGACTCGGAACTCCTGCAACAGCAAACACTTCCTGCTCAAAGCATCAACGACTTTGTTAGCAGTACCCGAAATATGTTTGATAACAAATGTAAAATTCTGCATATACTCAACCCATTTTACATGTTTCTGATTCAACTTCTCCTGTTGAGTCACAAACTAAAGTGCATGATTATCACTATACAAAACAAATTCTTTCGGAATCAAGTAATACCTCCACTTCTTCAGCGCCTGTATGATAGCATAAAATTCCTTATCATACATGGAGTATTTCAATTTTGCTTCATTCAGCTTCTCACTGAAATATGCAATCGGTTTGTCCTCCTGACTTAAGACCACTCCTATGGCAAATCCACTTGCATCACATTTCACTTGAAACGTTTTTAGGAAATACAACAACACCAGAACCGGTTGTTCCGTGATCTTCCGCTTCAACAGATTGAAGCTCTTCTCAGCCTCTGCTGTCCAGTGAAAAGACTTATGCCGCTTCTTCACTGTATCCATCATCGCTGCGCTAATCCCACTGAAATTCCTGATGAATTTTCGGTAGAAACTAGCCAAACCATGAAAACTTCTCACCTCGAATACATTTCTCGGTGATGGCCAATTCTTAATTACCTCCACTTTATCCGGGTCCATCCTCAATTCATTAGCCGAAATAACAAAACCCAAGTAAATGAGCTCTGTCTTCATAAATGATGACTTCTTCATATTAATCAACAACTTCTCCTGCTGTAGTTTCTTCATCACAATGGCCAAATGCTTCAGGTGTTCAGCCTCTGATTTACTGTAAATCAGTATGTCATCCAAATAAACAATGACGAACTTCCCAATGAACTCCCTCAGGACTTCGTTCATTAACCTCATAAAGGTACTTGGTGCATTTGTCAAGCCAAACAGCATGACTAGCCATTCATACAAACCTTCGTTGGTTTTGAAGGCCGTCTTCCACTCATCGCCTTCCCTCATGCGAATCTGGTGGTATCCGCTTTTCAAATCTATCTTTGAAAAATACTTTGCCCCACTCAGGCAATCCATCAGATCATCCATCCTCGGCAATGGAAACCTGTACCTGATGGTTATCTTATTGATTGCCCTTGAGTCGGTACACATTCTCCAACCTCCATCCTTCTTCGGACTGAGTACTGTTGGAACAACACACAGACTCAAGCTCTCTCTGACCAACCCTTTGTCCAATAAATCCTGGACTTGTCTCTTGATCTCTTCATTTTTTTGCGGCGTCAACCTGTACGCAGGTTTGTTCGACAAACTAGCTCCTGGTATGAGATCTATATGATGACTCACACTCCTCATCGGTGGCAACGAATGAGTTAATTCGTCCACTATGATGTCAGCGAACTCTTCCAGCAGTTCCTGAACCTCCTCTGGTAGATCATCCACTCTTGTGCTAGTCAGAACAATCCTCGGTTTTCTGACCACAAAGAATTGTGGATCTTCTTTCTTCTTAACCTCCGTAAGAAGTTCCTTCCCACTCATGAGAAGTACTGTCTTGCTTACTTCCAACTTTACTTCCTTATCCTTTATCGGAAGCAACATATGGATTCTCCCATTTTTTTCCAGGGTGTATGTGTTCATTCTCCCATCATGAGTCACATTTCTGTCGTATTGCCATGGTCTACCCAGCAATAGATGACAAACATCCATGGGAATAACATCACATAAAATCTTATCATTGTAACCACCTATCTTGAATTCGACCAAGCATTGTTTAGTAACAATTACCTGGTGTCCCTTCTGTAGCCACGAAACCTTGTATGGGCTTGGATGATCGGTCGTCTCCAACTCCATCTTTTCCACCATCTCTGTAGATACGAGATTATCCGTGCTACCACTGTCCACGATAACCTTGCACACCCTGTCCTTGGTCTTGCAAGCTATCCTGACAAGTCTGGTCCTTTGGACTGAACTCTCCACCTCCTTCTCGGGTGTTAAAATAACTTTTCACATCATAAGCGATCTTCCGCCTTCAACATCTTCTGCTTCAGCATCTCGCCTCTGTGCCTCGGTGATGTGAGTTTCTCCAATGTCCTTCTTTTTCTCTGGACACTCGTAAGATTTGTGCCCATTCTTCCCACATGTGGAACATGTGATTATTCCACCTCTTCCTCTGCCTCGACCTCTGGTACGAGGAAAAGTGTTGTTGTCAGCATATCCTCAGCTCTGCTTTGTATGCTGCCCTCTCTGTTCAACATGTGGCCCTCTCTGTGAGGTTCCACCTCTCTCAACTTTACCCTGAGGTTTCTTCCATTCCTCCTTGGGTTTCTGACATTTTTCTTGGGAAACTGCTTTGCCTCTGGATTGACTTCTGCCTCGACCCCTCTGACCTTGCTTTCGGCTCAGCTTCTCTTCAGCTTTCAGAGCCAATTGATAAGCATCTTCCACCGTTCAGATGGTTAGCATGCTCAATTCATCCTGAATGTCGTATCTCAGACCATTCAGATATCTGGAAACTTTCTCATCATCGCTCTCTCGATGACCTGCTCTGATGTTCAGTCGATAGAATTCCTCAGTGTATTCTTTCACTGTCATCAGCTTCTGTCTCAGGTTCTGCATCCTCCTGAACAGAGTAATTTGGTAATCTCTCGGGATGAATTTAGCTTTCATCTTTGCAATCATTCGATCCCAACTCTTGATCTTCTGCTTGCCCTTGCAGCGTCTGTCAGCTTGTAGCTCGTCCCACCACAATGCTGGATGTCCTTTCAAGCGCGTAACAACATGCTTGACTTTCTTTTCCTCTTCGACATCTTCATAGTCGAAGTAGGTGTCCAGAGATTTAATCCAATCAAAAAGCTCCTCGGCATCTAAATTTCCCTCATAAACCGGGATGTCCATTTTTGCCTTCACACCCATCCTGGCAATGGCCTTGATCAAACGCTCGGTTGATGCATCTTCGGCTGCAACTTCCTCCTCTCGCTCAGCCTCAATCTCGCTCTCGGAATCACTGAGACCCCCTGCACTGGCTGTGTGTCTTTGCGTTGTCTCCATATCTTCGAGTCTTTCTCGGAGATCACACATTTTCCTTTCCATCTCTGGATTTGCTACTTGCCTACCTCTTCTTCTCACCTCCCTATCCTCTGGATCAGTTGATTGTATTTCTCTTCTTGGCGGCATGGAAAATTTACTCCTTCTCTGCTACAAAAAACAAAGAAATATTCCTGCTCTGATACCACACCTGGCGCAGCCGCACCCTTGGGCATGTCCGCTCACACATGATCTTTTTATTCTCGGCCCAAAGAACTCCAAGGTTCTTATATTTCCCTATCGGGAAATCTGCACCCCACAGATTCTCTTCTGCACGATCCCTCCTTTTTTTACTTATTGGAGGATCAAAACTCGTGGCTTAGCAAGTTCACTATCGATCACTGAACTCTTCGAATCACCGAGACCCGATGGCCAGTCAACGTTGAATTCTCCCCTTCTCTATCGGGATTTCCCTTATCGTGGTTTCGCTACTCGCGATATCAAGCACTTTGATTTTCCGACTCCCGATACCCGACGTGGCGAAACTCCGATGCACACGTGCGAATTGACTTTTCCACCCCTCGTTACTGCTATCGGGATTTCGGAATTCGCAGGATCGCGAATCCTGATGTCAATGGATTCAGGACTTTCCTTTTCCCGATCCTCGATATGTTACGCCACCTGTCCTCCACTGACTCCTGTGGCCCCACACACAAGTCCCCCCGTCGGGATATCGCGTTTCGCGATTCCAAACTACAAGAGCAACTTACTTCTGAAATCCTCGATGCCCAAACTCCGACTTCCTCGAATCTTCTGACACGCGTCCAAATTGATGGACGGTTCTGGGCTCATCGGGATATCGCGGATCGCGATATCGCAATTCTCGTTGCAACAACTTGGAGCTTCGACTCGCAAATCCCCGATACACGATATCACGTGTAGATCTGACGACCCTTGTGGTCCTGATCGCTGGCTCCACCTCTCCTGAGCTTGGAACCCTTGGACGTTCTCGCCGTAAACTCCTTGCACCTCCGCAGGATCTAACGACCCTCGAAACTTCGCGGATTCTCCTCGAAGAATTTCGTCCGTCCACTCTTCCTGATGGGAATATATGAAATGACTAAGTGTCTCTCCACGAGACTCGTTGCCTTCTCGCAAACCTACAACGCCCTTTCAACTTCAAGTCGCAACTTGTCTGAGCTGTCCTTCGACAAACTCGAAGACCTATCCTTCCTGAGCTATTCCCACGACTCGCAAGTCCTCTGAGAAACTTCTTGCACGCACTCCTTGCGGAAACTCTTCAACAATTGTCTAAGTGTTGAAGTCTTCTTCGACTCTGCGCACGCCTACAACAACAGTCTCTCAGCTCTCGCTCAGGTTCGCAACCCTGAACTTCACCTGGCCTGTGCACTCCTTGCACGACTCCTCTGTGCCCAACTGCACCTTCGAGGAAATGAGAACAAAAGCTATCTCTAATTGAACCCTTCTGTCAACGCACTCCTTGCGGACAATTCGACTGCACTCCTTGCAAAAATCCTCTGGCTCAAATAGAGAAACACTTGAAACTCATCCTTCCACCCTCTCAGACTTCAATTCATACATGAAATCACTTACACAGCATATAAAAACAAATGTATAACAGGAAGCAAACATTCATGAGCATATTAACATAAATACACAGAGAATAACACAAACCATGAATTTGAATCAAAGCTCTTTCTATTAATTCAAATGTATGTACATGGGTGTTCTTCATACAGTTCTCTGCATGCTCTTCTCTCTTTCTGCTTCAATAATAATACAATGATACAATGAGGGTGTCTATATCCCGTTTCCCTCTTGCGATCTAAAGCTATCAAATCTAGAATTAAATTCCTATCTACCTGCATTAACTATATTAAATGTCGTCTATCTACTAAGGACGAGAGATATCTTCTCAGGGTCCATTACAATATACAAGTGCACCTCATCTTAAATGGCTTCATTAAAGACTTGCGCAACAATCCCAAAGTGTTTTCAAAATTTGGTGCTGGCTTGTCCAGCTGTCTTCCGCTTCCGCGTTGGCTCGCTTGACGAGTTGGCGATGCTCCTGCATCACTACTCAACTCAGAGAGGGCTCTCTCATGTCACTTGATGTTTCTATGAAAATCAATGGCTAGATTTGGTTTGTTTTGGGGGGTTTTTATAAAGTTGCTGAAGAAATGAAGATAACATTTGGGCTATAGAGTCATGAATGAACGATGCATTGACAAATCATGAAAAATATTAAGAGGAAAAGGATAAATGAGGCGATGATTCTGAGTTTATATTTGAGGTTTGCATGGCATCCGAGGAAAAATAAACATATAACTGCATCAGAGCATATTAAAATGAATTCTGAATAGGTTAAGAAGAAATACACATAACCTAAATTGCTAAGCCAAGAGCATCATGCGATGAATTCTGGGCTTTTGATTCTCAAATTTAGACAAATGAAAGTGTAAGTAAAATAAAAGATCACAAGAATTACATACTATGAAAGAATACATAACTCATATCACAACCAATTAGAATCTTTTCGTAAACAGTTCAAAAATCTGCTTCTGCATTTGTATATTCATTCTAGCTCCAGAGTTTTACAAAGTCTTCCTACTCAAAGGGCAAGGTCCTCTTTTCTCCATGCTTTCTATATCCTCGTGATGATATATATAGAGGATTTACTGAGGGATTCAAAATGATTAAACTCCCCCATAGTTCTAAAGATAGAGGCCAATTACAAAAAGAGTAAAGTATAACAACAATTTTCCTACATTACAGGGATCATTACAAACAGGTCTGACATATATGAGATTTTTATTTGAATGCCATATGTCCAAAATTTTCTGGAACATACTCAATTTTACTTGAGAATTCATTCAAGCTTGATGATTTCTTCCCTTAGCATGCTCAACTAGACTGGTTGATTTTCCTCGACGCTTTCAGCCGTTTCAGTTCTGATTTCCGCCTTCTGTCATTTTCTCTGCCTCTTCTTAACCGCTTGCTTGTAGATTCCATCCATGTGTGTGTTGATGATTGGATCCCTCATGGAAATATTTAGTCTGACCTCTGATTCTGGTTCTGTCGCAGGGTCAGTATGGAATTTGGTTGCTAAAATCTGTGTAATTGATCTTTCTTTCTTATTTGTTGATAAAATCGCGATGTTACTTGAAAACCCTGTTACACTAGATATTGTTTGATCGACTCCATTCATGTATTCCAATTTTGTAGACACCAAGGTGTTCCTTAAATCTACAAAAATCAGAAATTCGATCCAGTTGGGAATTACTTCACTTATGAATGAGACGATGATTTCTTGGAGCAGAACAACGCCACGCATACTTGAAAATCAGTAGTTATCAAGTTCCAATCATTAATCACTGACAAGATTACTTGCAGGTACATTGGTTTACCATGCTCGACCAATCCATTTCAAATGATTAGCCTTTGAGTTCGTTATTTGGCGATGTTCCCCTGGCATTGCATAGTCGTGAAGTACCCGAACGAGTGGCGTGCAATGATTTTACCAGTCATTTCCCTCCCCTACAAGAATCGTTGATTTGACGTATTAGAACACATGACATCGAGGATTTTGGGAAAATGATTTTAGGTAGACCGCCTTTCGCCCCGATGTACCTCTGAGGGTGCCACGTGTCCATGAATGACACCATGGTATTTTTCCTCGGCCTGCCCTCGATCAGTTAAGTCCCACACTGTTTCGCCGCCCGATATGGGTCTCAACCGTTGATCTGGGCCGCCCCATGATCTACGGTCTGTTGGGTCCTACCACTTCCGTGTCCCTGCCAATATAACTCTGCCCGCTAGATGGGTTCCGACCTGTTGGTCTAACCCCTCTTTAAATTTATTTGGCACTCAGATTCCGGGAAATTGTTATGGTGATAACATAGGCTCCTATTGGGGATGCTATCCTCCCTGTGAGTTAGCAAAGAACACGTAGACCTAGTGCCTCATCCGCTGGGCTACACCCAAAACATGTGTGTGTACCCTGCTCCAACCTGTCACCAGTGTCTGCTGAAAACCAAATTCTGCATACTGCTCTTAACTGGATACTGAATACACCGCTGAAAAATGGCTGTACACAATACTGGAAATTCAAACTAAAGATTGCATGATCAACAAGATTATTTGCATAATCCTACCTACTTTAAAACTGCTGAGATGAACACTCAATCAAGTAATGCTAAAGTGCCAATGTAACCAATCAAGCAGTTGGCTTCCCATTTTTCTCCGATCACATATTTTTAAGCAGGTAGACAAATGTAAACAATGGCAGCTGAAAACAAAAGTTGAATCGAAATCTTGAGCTTATGAATGAAGCAAGTTCCTCCTTTATTGAAGATTGTAATAGGATGGCCGCAGGGTCTTGAAAACCATCACAGATCATTTCTTCCTGATGAGAAAAAACAAAAAGAAAATCTTCCTTTGCAAGTGTTTGTTGCTCTTTCTCTGTTTCTTCTGTTTTGAGAACATTCTCAAATGAAATGACAAAAATAGGTTTGTCTACTCTTCCGTGCATATCAACGAAAATATTCATACATTCTTGATCGTCTTCAAATGCGACAACCATATTATGTGCATCCTCTTGTTCATCAAACAATTCTGATTTGGTTTTATTAAACTTCTGGAAATTTGCTTGAGGATTGTCATTTTGACTTTCAAATGAATGAATGGAAATAAATTCCTGTTCATAATCTTCTTGTGAATGTGAAGAGATGATATCACGTACTATTTCACAGTCTAGAGTTCCCATAGACGCATTTTCAAAACCCTCATCTGTGTCTAGGCCATTTAGAAATTGAACCACCATGTCATTTTAAGGGGAAGAAAGACAACTTTGAAACACTTCGTTTTGCTTAAAATATTGTTGAATATCTATGTTAATTTCAGGAGAAGGAAAATAACCTTTAGCAACAATTTCTCGATCAGTTTCTTCTTCCTTTTTGATTCGATGGTTAATCACAGTTTGCAAACCCGAATTGGAATATTCTTCCAAGTAATCGGCCACATGATCATCTAATGCAGGTGGATGCTGTTGGTCTTCATTACTGATAACAAAAAACAGTGGCACTGTGAATGTAGTTAGACTTCCCTGTTTCTTCTGTCCTCTCATGATTTGCTTTCAACCGTTCAAAGGAGGAAAAACATAAAGGAAGATAGTTTTAATATGTAAGTCCACTGCCTTCTTCATATTCAACGTCATGCCTAGATACTTTTTGATTTGAAACATTACAAACATTTTGTTTCAACAGTTCGAAAGAGGAAAAACACAATGGCAAGATTCTTTTACCTGATTCAAATCTTTCTTCAATTTCTTCATTGTTGTTATAGGCACATTTTTCGATTTATTTGGATTGCTGAACATGATCATTTTCAACTTTATCTTCGACCAATGACTGCACCTTTGAGCTGACAATATATTCTACACAAAAAGTAATAGGGTCATCAAACACATGAGAAAAGCGCTGCAATATCTTGTCAATTTGTCTCGTTGGTTTAGTGTGATTTTTCATTGGCACCAATTCGTTTGCCTCAATAATGATCTTAGAATTCTCTTTCAACAATTTAAATGAAGAAAAGCATAAAGGTAGAGAATTCTCTTCAGCTGATCCAATATTTTTCTCTTTGTAACTGTGATACATAGGTTGATTTATCCCATTGTATTGCTGAAAAGAAATGTCTTCAACATCACAATCATCCTCATATTTGTCATATACAGGCAAATCAACAACATATGGAACGTCGTCTAACAAGAACAAACTTGGAACATCAATCTGTTCCTCAACAAACTGATTTACAAACTCATCTTATTGGATGTCTATAAATGAATACATAAAATAATTAGCTTTTTGCTTATCATGGGATGGATAAAAAACTAAATCAACACCTCCTATTTCAACAAGTGGAATATAATTCTTTGCAAAATCATTGGCATTGGGAAATTCAAGAAGACCTATGATATTGTCGATTCTATGCTCAGGGTTCCAATCAACTATTTTCTGTGCATATTCACTTTCATTTTCTTTAGTATCTAACCCCTTATCTCGAGTCTGTTCACATGCTTGGATATTGTGTTGAATTTCTTGAGCATCATTAAACATTTGTTGTAAGGACTTAGGTTTTCTTTCCATCAGGAGGAAAGACATATATGGATGAAGAGTAGTTTCATAATGGAGCATGGCAACAACTTCGGTGGGTTGAATTTCTTCGGACAAATTATAATAGATACTGGAAAACCTTCTACTGAATATAGAAACAATTTCATTGCTTTTCCTTTCCAAGGCATAGAACTCAGTGAGTTGTAGATCCAAATATTTATTTTTGCCCCAAAACTTTAAAAAGAAATTATTCAACTCCTCCCATGAGCTAATTGTCTCTGGATGCAAATGTTTAAACCAGTCTTTGGTGTCCCCTTTCAAGGATTGAGAGAAGGCTCTCATACAAACATCATCATGGTCAATCTCAAATAAATCTAAAAAATGCTCAAACCCTTGAATGTGATTTTCAACTGAGATGGAATTAGTTTCCCCATCAAACACAGGTAGATACTCATAGTGATTTTGAGGGAAATCATGGAGGACTTGGGGTAGCTTTAAGGGTATGTATCTATGTTGGGCCTTGGAGGGCATTGGACCAGGTAGAGGGGAAGAAACATTAGCCTTGGCTTCATGGGGCCAATCAATTTGGTCATGGTCATCACATGGACCAGATGAAATTTTTTCATCAAAATCAATGATACAATGAGGGTGTGCATGCACAACTTTAAGAGGAGGACATGCGATTTCAAGACTTTTGAGATCATCATTATAATGCAGCAGGTAAAGAAAAACTCGTGTAGTATTTTCATGAAAGGACCAGAGGCAATTATAACAAATAATAGAATGCCTTGGAAATAATCCCATTTTAAGTACCTTTTTTCCTCCATGATATATTTTCACACTTATGTCAAGGGATCTCATCTTTCAGTGGAGTCGCCAATGATTTTTTGAAAGCTGGATTCTGCATTGAGAGTGGAGTCACCATTGAAAATTAAAAATTTCTAAATTCTTCTACCAGTGGAATCACCTTCAAACTGATTATTTGATGTGTGGAGTCTCCGGAGCATGGATACAACCAATATGTACCTAAGTTTCTGCTTCTCTCAGAACATAGAACTCAATCAGTTCGTTCTTCCCAGGGAAAAATTACCAATTTCTTCCCCGACAATGACGCCAGAATATTAGCACTCTGTAAATTTCATCCAGTTGATTAGACAAATGACAGAGGTCAATGTTTCAAACAGATTTAGAGCTGAGGCACTAGCCTTTTCAACTCATAGAGGGATCTCTCATGTCACTTGATGTTTCTATGACATTCAACGACTAGATTTGGTTTGTTTTGGGTTTTTTTTATAAAGTTGCTGAAGAAATGAAGATAACATTTGGGCTATGGAGTCATGAATGAATGATGCATCGACAAATCATGAAAACTTTTAAGAGGAAAAATATAAATGAGGCGATGATTCTGAGTTTATATTTGAGGTTTTCATGGCATCAAAGGAAAAAGAAACATATAACCGCATCAAAGCATATTAAAATGAATTCTGAATTGGTTAAGAAGAAATACACATAACCTAAATTGCTAAGCCAAGAGCATCGTGCGATGAATTCTGGGATTTTGATTCTCCAATTTAGACAGATGAAAGTGTAAATAAAATAAAAGATCACAATACTTACATACTATGAAAGAAGACATAACTCATATCGCAACCAATTAGAATCTTTTTGTAAACAATTCAAAAATCATCTTCTGCATTTGTATATTCATTCTAGCTCCAGAGTTTTACAAAGTCTTCCTGCTCAGAGGGCAGGGTCCTCTTTTCCCCATGCTTTCTATATCCTCTAGATGATATATATATATATAGAGGATTTACTGTGGGATTCAAAATGATTAAACTCCCCCATAGTTCTAAAAATAGAGGTCAGTTACAAAAAGAGTAAAGTATAACGGAAATTTTCCTACATTACAGGGATCGTTACAAATAGGTTTGACATATATGAGATTTTTATTTGAACTCCATATGTCCAAAATTTTCTGGAACATACTCAATTTTACTTGAGAATTCATTCCAGCTTGGTGATTTATTCCCTTAGCATGCTCTACCAAACTGGTTGATTTTCCCTGACGCTTTCAGCCGTTTCAGTTATGATTTCCGCCTTCTGTCCTTTGCTTCGCCTCTTCTTCACCACTCGCTTTTAGAGTCCATCCACGTGTCCATTGATGATTAGATCCCTCATGAAAGGATTTAGTCTGACCTCTGATTCTGGTTCTGTCGCAGGGTCATTATGGAATTTGGTTGCTAAAATCCGTGCAATCGATCTTTCTTTCTTATTTGTTGATAAACTTGCCATGTTACTTGAAAACCCTGTTACACTAGATATTCTTTGATTGGCTCCGTTCATGTCTTCCAATTTTGTAGACACCAAGGTGTTCCTTAAATATACAAAAATTAGAAATTCGATCCAGTTGGGGATTACTTCACGTATGAATGAGACGATGATTTCCTGGAACAGAATAACGCCACCCATACTTGAAAATCGATAGTTATCAAGTTCCAATCATTAATCAATGACAAGATTACTTGCAGGTACGTTGGTTTACCACGCTTGACCAATCCATTTCAAATGATTAGCCTTTGAGTTCGTTATCCAGCAAAGTTCCCCTGACATCACACGGTCGTGAAGTACCTGAACGAGTGGCATGCGGTGATTTGACCAGCCGTCACCCTCCCCTACATGAATTGTTGATTTGACGTATTAGAACACGTGACATCGGGGCTTTTGGGAAAATGGTTTTAGGCAGACCGCCTTTCACCCCGATGTACCTTTGAGGGTGCCACACGTCCATGAATGACACCATGGTGGTTTTCCCTGGCCTGCCCTCGATCAGTTAAGTCTCGCGCTGTTTCGCCACCCTATATGGGTCTCAACCGTTGATCCGGGCCGCCCCAAGATCTACGGTCTGTTGGGTCCTACCACTTCCGTGTCCCTACCAATATAAATCTTCCCGCTAGATGGGTTCCGTCCTGTCGGTCCAACCCCTCTTTAAATTTATTTGGCACTCGAATTCCGGGAAATTGTTATGGTGATAACACCAGGAAGCAAGAAGAAACCCTAATGAGTTGGCTAATAACCCTAGAAGACAAGTCGGCTCAAGAGGATAATTTTTATTAGGTTATTAGCCTCCAAGAGAAGAAGTCGGCCAGAAGAAATAATATATACTGAGTAAATAGGTACCCATAATGAGAAGTCGACGTAGGCAGTTAGACAAAATTAGTATAAATATAGGAGGTCAGTCTTCATTATGGTAGACATTCTCAGAATTGCAGAGCTCACTTGTGCGCACTACAATTAGCCAGTTCGTGCGCAAGTTTGGAGGAGAAGTTGTCGTTGCAGCTAGAAGATTGCGTTTTGGCTTGGACTATCTCTTGGTTATGGTTTGGACTATATGATAAACTCTTGTTTGGTGTGCTATCCTTGGAGAAAGGTGCACTATCCTTTGTTTGGCTATCTAGCCTAGGGTTTGCTTCCAGAGTGATTCTGTGTCAAGGTTAAGGTGCTCGGAGGGTGGCTTCGGCCTATGGTTGGGTGACAATAGTGATATTGTCTATGGTAAAATGAGCACATCCATCCTATTCTAACACGGGGCCCACATGATTTTTGGCGCTTCATCTCCTAGGGTTAGGTTTTTGGATGTCTAGGGTTTTTGTTATTCCTGCGTATGGTAAAAATGCCTTCAGAGCCTCATTGTAATCATCTTCTTGCGAATGAGCACAACTGTCACATCTCTTCTCAGATATAAGCTGCCACCATTCTAGCAAGCTTATTTTTGCTGCATTTTACAGTTTCAACTTATTTCATTATTGAATAGAAAACCAGTTTTACTGTATCTCTGTTATTCTGTGTTAAGCACATGTTAATAATTTGTATTCATTTCGTTCTGCTCATAAAATCCGGATCAATTTATTGGGAGTACGTATACCATGTGCCCCAAATACTACCACGTTCTCCATATATTACACAAGAGCTAATATAATATATGATATGTGGGGTGCACCCACATCTCATATATTATATTAGCCCTAGGTTAATATATGAGTCTCGTTTTGTAATATTCCAGATATAAATTAGTATGCAAAACAGAAATATTTAGCTAGAAATGGCAGAGAAACAATGATAAAGCCATAACAATACCAGAATAACACCAGAAAGAACATTTTGATTATTGATAGCAATGTTCACTTGCCTCTTCGAGGGGGAAGCCTCCAGCAGAGCAAATCTCTATTACAATAATATTCAATACAATATTTCTTATACCCTCTACTTCTATTTATATTAAATCTAGCTATCCAAAAGAAAAATCTAGAGGAAGATCCTTCTAGAAGTGAAAGCTTCTATTAGGTCTTCTTACATTTGAATTATTCTTCCTTATTGCTAGGACTTATTAATATTGACCTTTATTACATGGAATTATATTATTCTACCTACGTGAGGGGTTAGGGAGGTTAGGTCCCTAACATGCCCTCCCCCTTGAAGAACAATCTTGTCCTCAAGGATTTAGATGAGGGAATTGTTGTAGAATGGTGGTCGACTCCCAGGTTACATCTTCTAGAGGGGTATTTTCCATTGGACTAAGACTTCCTGGATGATGCACTGACATAGATGACGCTCTCTCTAGGCCAAGACTACTTGTGGCTGCAACCATATGGAACCGTCTTCATCCAACTCAGGGAGACTAGTTTGAGTTTGGAACTTAGTTCCAAGCACCTTCTTTAAGTAGGAAACATGAAAAATAGGATGGAGCTTCAACTGATTGGGTAGAGATGACTAATAGGACATCGATCCCACATGCTTGAAAACTGTATAAGGACCATAAAATTTGGGCACAAGTCTCTGACAATGTTGAGCTTTGAGTGAAGTCTTCTTATAAGGTTGTAGTTGAAGAAATACCTGGTCCCCTTCAACAAAATGAAGTTTAGAATGACCTTAATCTACTTGTTATTTCATGTGATTCTGAGCCATGACCAAATTGGATTTGAGGGCACGAAGAATAGCCTCGTGGACTGTAAGATTTGTGTCAACCTCCTGAAATTTTGAGACCCCTGGCCTATAGGAGAGAATCGATGGAGGATTTTGGCCATATACTGTTTTAAAAGGAGTCATGCAAGTAGTTGTATGGTAAGAGGTGTTGTACCACCATTCAACTAGGGGTAACCATTGAGCCCACCTATTTTGTCTCTCAGATGAAAAACACCTCAAATATGTTTCCAAACACTTGTTGACAACTTTAGTCTTGCCATCCTTCTGGGGGTGATAGGCCATGATGAGATGCAATTGGGTGCCCTGTAGCTTGAACATTTTTTGCCAAAAATTGTTGGTGAAAGTGGGGTCTCTGTCAGAGACAATAGAATTAGGCATGCCATGAAGCTTGAAGATATTATCCATGAAGATTTGAGCCAATGTGGCGGCTATGAATGGGTGTTGAAGAGCACAAAAATGAGCATATTTGGAGAGACGATCGACAACCACCATGATGACTGACTTATTTCCTGATTTAAGTAAGCCTACAATGAAGTCCATAGAAATATCTCTCCAAATAGTAGAGGGAATTGGAAGCAGTTGGAGTGTTCCTGAAGCTTTGGCAGTTTCTCCCTTGTTGCGTTGACATACCTCACATTCAACCACTAAGGTGCGGACTGCTGACGCTTAAAAACACAACGATGAATGCTATCCTCGCAAATGATTGCCAAGATTTATTATTTATTTATATTAATAATATACTAGTAGGTGGGACCCCCTTGTTATACTCATTGGAATATAGGGGATACACAACACTTATATTTTTCATGTCTATGTGATGGTTGCAACACAGTTCTCTATAGTTCATTTTGCTTCATGTCGTGGTTTAAAATGTTATGGTAATATGTGTTGGTTGGATGATTAAAACATGGCATTAAATGGCTTTGAGGATCTCTCATAAAATATGATAATGCTGCCTTGTGGACGAAAGAGTTATAATCTAGTTTGGTTTTGATACTGTATTATTCATGGCAATAATTTGGGTGCTCTTGACCCTTGCTACTATGGTTATGCACATTGTTTGAGTTTCATACTGGGTTGTGTTCCTAGCATATTATCTTTTGAAGGAATGTGATATTGGCAAGGGGTGGCGCACTTTGAAAAAGTGATATGGAAAATGGATATTTGGTTGATTAATGGTGAGTAGGCTTAGCTCGTACTAAGAATTGAATGAAGAAATGAAGGGAGAAACGACGTTCATTTACTGCACGTCACTCAAACTCCCCTTGAGCCCGTCACCCTAGTCATTCTTTCATTGTTTGGCTCTGGTAGTTGTTGCTGCTCTACCTTGCTCGGTCATGGAGAAAGCATACAATCTTGGTTTTTTCCTCGTGTAAAATTTTCCAGGTATGGGTTTCCTTACTATTCCATCCATGAGAGTTACTCCGCCCTTTGAATCAAATTTTGGCTTTGGTTTCTCATGGTTTGTGTGATTCTCAAGCTATTATGATGCCTTGAACTGTGTATTTCTGGTTGCATCCTTTGTTTCTTATGGTGGTTGTTTTGGACTGTTGGCATTTAAAAAAAAAATGGTCGTAGTGTTCTTGCTGTGTGTAATCCTTCGCATGGAATTGTTGAATTAAGATTGCAACGAAGCTTTCTTTTCCATAGATCTATATTAGGGTTGGTCTCCCTGTTGAAATTGGTTATCAAAGTCTGCCAAAACTCTGGGCTTTGCGAATACCCTACATATGGATTGACATTACTGCTCTTTGTGTCTAGTGTACACACGCCATATTTCAACCCTATGGGTTTCAATGTGAACTGATGAAAGATTAAAAATAGTCCAAGCCTTGTCTTGGAAAAACCCCGAGATGCTAGCTTTATTGATATGCCCTCACTGACACCATTCCCTGGTAAACATTGCACAATATGAAGACATGCTACCCAGAAATTGATGAAAGCATTATGCATGCTTTTGGTTGGGCATGTGTTTATATTTGGTCGATTGTTATGCAGTGTTGTTAAAAGGGGTTGGCTTCATTTGTTTTTCTGTTGGAAGTTGCAGTCTGTTGTTTTGAAACCCTTACAACCAAGAGAAATATTTCATGTTATTGTTCTGTGGTAAATTATGATAGGGCACCTACATAATGAGTTGTCTATACCATTCAAATGCCAAGCTCTCTGGTTGAACTGCCCATTGTTTCTTCCACTCGTTGTCTTAAACCCTGGATATTACTTTGAAATAGTATTTACTCCAGTTTGAAGTTGATGGGAGCATGGTGCTTTCTTGATTACTTGGGCATGATTTTGTTTGGTCTCTTGTTTTGTGATTCTGGAAGAAATCCATCCTCACCCATTCATTTGAATCTTGCGATCAAAGTATCGAATGTTATTTTAGGGTCCAATCATTGTGTTGATTTCATAAAAGTGACACCTGTGTTTGAAATGTTTGAGGCCCGAATAAGAGTTATAACATCCAGATTGGTGTCAGACAATTGACTTAGGTTGATGGATAGTTGGTATGGATTGTTGGTTGTCATTGATGTCAACCATTGGAGAGTGATATTGTAGATTGATGTAACCCCTAGTGATTGATGCCAACCCTTGGAGAAGTCTGGTAGTGAATTCCGGTAGCACAAAGGCATGGGTAAAAGACTTGATTCTGTTTGAGGTATAAGGGCATGAAGATCAATAAATTTACAGGTGATACTATTATAGATGGATAGTACATTTCATGCCATTTTTGGTGATATGTGGAACGCTACATAACTCCTCACGGTTAGAGAGTTATGGCCTAGTGAAGTTGGAGAACCCTCATGAGTTATCTAGAAGCCCCTAGAAGGTCAAAGAAGTCAAATTACTCTAGAAACTCCTAGAATAAGTTGACTAGTCAAAGTGGGTGAAACTAGGAGTTAATCATGGGTATAGTTGTTGCATTAAAAAATAATTAAAAATAAATTAGTTGCAACAAGAAGTTGTGAGTTTAGTAATTATGGTAAAGTAGTTGTGATGAGAAGATTGAATAGTCAAAGTGGTTGACTAAGAAATAAATTAAATAATAAGTGGTTGCAACAAAAAGTTAGTTAAGGGAAAAGAAGCTATGAATTGAATAATTATATAAAAGTTAGTTGCAACAAGAAGTTTTGAGTAAAGAGAAATTATTTAAAAAATAAAGTAGTCAAAGTGGTTAAGTGGACAAAGTGGCTAAGTGGACAAAGTTGGTTAAGTGGACAAAGTGGCTAAGTGGAAAAAATGGTTAAGTGGAAAAAGTGGCTAAGTGAACAAAGTTGGTTAAGTGGACAAAGTGGCTAAGTGGACAAAGTGGTTAAGTGGATACTTTTAGAGGAAGCTACTAGGAGAGTATAAATAAGAGAGCAAGGGTATCCCATTTGTATCCATTGAGCATATTGAATATCTACAAGTCACCGAGGTAACTAAAGGATATCTAAGGTGAATTAAACAATGCCGAAATTCAAGGGAGGATAAAGTCTTTTGATGATGCTTTCTAAGGTATGTTATTTACAGGTCATCTCACCATGTTCGTAACAAATTTTTTTCTACAATGATTCAAATAGAGAAATCTCGAGGCCGTTGAGAAAACATATCCAATTAATTATGATAAAAATTTCAGCTTGTGGGTCGTTTTATTTTGGGAGTTACACTCCGTGGAAAATAGGGTTTGTGGCTAGTCTTGAAACTAGTCTAAAACAATTGTTTCGGGTAAAAATGTCATAACTTCTTCATAACAGATCCAAATTCAATAAGACCAAATGTATTGGTTAGATTACAATCTTTAGTATTCTATGTTTTATTTTCAGATCCATACAACAAATATTCCATGCGGGACATGCTCTACAAGTTCTCTCTCTAGAATAAGACATAATTCAACAAGGTATGCCATCTTTGCTATAACTCCTTTTCTGAGAGGTTCAAAGTAGTGAAACCTGAAGGAATTGCATAAAAGACACTGAAGAACATTGTGTACTATTTTCAGATCTTTATTCATTACAGGTACATAGTTATGATTATTTCAAGTTATGGTTGTTAACTAATCCAAAATTAATCATGTGAGACTAAAGTAAAGTTTGATGAAAATGTTAGTCTCTTGTTGTTAAAGTTAAGGAAGGTTTGCAGGTATGTGATCATATACACCAGGTCTGTTACAGAGTTACAAATCAGATTTGGATGATGAAATTGATAAGAGATTTTGGTTGAGGTATGCTACAGATAAAGGTTGTATAACATTGAGGTTGTGACACATGGTTTGATGTAATGGTTTATGATATTTGGTTGCTAGAGAAATTTTTGATGGCTATATTGGTATATGTACTTGGTATATGGTTGAGGTACATGTTGGGTACATGGTTGAGACAAGTAGTTGATGAGTTGGCACATACATGAGGTGTATAGTTGATAATGTTGGTACATCTTGATGAGTCATAGTTGATGAGTAGTTGATGCATGATTGGTACATACTTGGTACATGGTTGGAGGCACTTGTTACTAGTATTGTTGACACATGGTATATGGATGATGTAGCATACTTGTCTTGGTATATTATTAGAAACACATATTGATCTTGGTGATGATTATGAGTTGTGATATGCTTAGTTGATGCACATCTTGGTTATATTGTGCATATGGATGAGAGTTGTCTTGGTGAGTAGATCTAATTTGGTTGATAAGATTGATGAGACAGGTTGTTGTGATAGGTTGTTTGGACATGTTATTGTGACAGGTTATTTGTATAGGCTTGGTGCATGGTTGATGCACTTGTTTATGGTAAAGGTTGAGGTACAGGTTGATGCATGGTACATGTTGGCACATGTTATTGGTACAAGTTGTTTACAGGTTATTGGTAGAGGTTGATTACAGGTTGTTTGCTACAGGTTGTTTGGTTCAAGTTGATTGGTACAAATTTACAACAATATATCTCACAATGATAGTGTGATAATGGTTCCATCATTCTACTTAAATTTCAGGGCGGTTTAACGGGGCAAGGATAGGTGGTTGTAGCCACCTTTTGGTTGTAGCCGAAGAACATAGGGGGTTGTAGCCTCCTTCTGGTTGTAGCCAGAGAATTAGGGAGTTGGCGCTCCCCTTAGGTTGTAGCCTGAGAAACTAGGGGGTTGGATCCTCCTTCCAGTTGTAGCTAGAGAATTAGAAGTTGGTGCTTCCTTGAATGCAATTCTTGACATATAAGAAAAACATTATGTGGTTTTCTTCTGCATTGGGTTTCCACGTAAATATTGGTGTATTGTGCATTGCGTGGATGTGTTTGTTATTATTTATTACGCACTGATGAATGTTAATTCTTATGATACAATAAGATATTGATGATGAATAGATGAACATGGTTGATTAAGTAAAACAATATACTTTGTGGTTTAAAGGATTAATAATTGGTATAATTGCTCATTACTGATTTACCCCCCCTCTTAGTAATACAACAATTGGTATTAGAGCCGGTTCCTTCAGGAAACATTTTAACCACTGGAAGGAGATCATGGATTATTCTGAGAATGGAGTACCACTGTTTAATGGTCAGAATGGTTTAAAGTATGAGATATGGAGCAGAAGGACGAAAGTATTTTTATAGGCACAAGGGTATGATATTTGGCCATCACTTGTTACTGAATATGATAGTTCAAAAAGGGAAAAGAATACAACCAAGAAGGAATTGAAGAAGAATAAAAAAATAGCAATGGATTTCATCTGGGAAGGATTACCTAATCCGGTAAGAGAAAATGTTGGTAAATGTTCATTAGCCAAAGAACTCTGGGATAAGTTACATGATATATATTCTTCACCAATCATAGATTCATAAAATGTCAAAGACGATGCATGTATAGATCAAGAAGAAAGATGTTCACCATGTCAATCAAAGAAAGTACTTGAAGAAGAAATAATTACATTAAAAATTCAGCTTGAAGAAGCAAAGAGAACAAAAGAAGTCATGAAGTCTCAGATATTAAAAAAATAAGAAGAGGTTGAGAAGCTTGAAGAATAAGTTGTCACATTGAAAAGTAAAATCGTTAAGCTCAACAAGAACGTTGAATTGACAGAAACATCCGTATCAGTTGTAGATAATGAAGAGAAGCACTCTAGGTTGCTAGAAAATAAGAATGAAGAAAAGAGAAAGAGTTATGCAGAAGTACTCAAAGGAATGAATCATGGTCAACCAGAATCTAATAAAACTAATAAGGGTACATCTTCAAGAATACCATCCATGTTCAAGCCACAAAGAAGCTTCAATCATGATCATGATCAGTGAAGGAAGATATTCATAGGGACTACGCCACAAAGAAGATCATTCACTCCCAGGTATGCAAATTTATTTCATGGTCATTGTTTTTATTGTACTAACTTTGGACATAAGGTTGCAAATTGCAGGGATTATAAAAGAAATGTTCAAGCAATAAATTCCTATGTGGCCCCACGTAACATTGAATGTTACAAATGTCATAACTATGGACACATAGCTCGTGATTGTAGAAGCATGATCAATACTTCCATGAAAGAGAACACTGATATCAGATATAAGAAAGTATGGATAAGAAAAAAGGAAGAATAGGTGAACAAAGACCATTTCCTAGAGATCGCAAGATTGACAATAAAACGAGATGAAGAAAAATCTACAGAGAAAAAGAAAGATGTCAGATACAGAAAGGTTTGGAAAATAAATGAAAGAAAAGAAGGATAGGTAAATAAGGAACAAGTTCAAGAGATTGTAATTTCAGGTATTATAGTGAAAAATGAATCCACAGACAGAGAGAAAGAAGTCAGAGCTCAGAGAAATGATGAATCTACCAATGAAGATGATGACGAATACGCATAAGAGAATGAATTGTTCCGATCCATCCGACTTAGAGAATCTTAGTTAATATGAATATTAGACAAGGGGAGTCTATGCGATAGCTGTGACAGACCAAAGAACCACCCTTTGAGCAACTTGCAGAGTTTGAGTAGACAGATACAAAGAAGTCAATTAGCATAAGTACAGTTTGATATATTAATTAGTTTTAGTAGTGAAAACTTTATGATAGTATAATGATAGATGGGTCAACATTATGGAGAGTTGTGCAGCAGAGTCCTGGACAATATGGAAAGAGATGGATTGATAAGAACACTTAGCAGGTTTGGAGAGATATATGACAGTGGACGAGAGCATGGATTCATAAATTGGTTCAAAGAGTGGTTCAAAGACGAAGGGACATTATCACAATGGATGATAATTACACGTGAATATTTGAATTATTATTCTTGAATGATTTTCATATATGTCAGTTGATTACACAAGGAAGAACCAATGGAAAATAACTCCAAAAGGAAGCAGGTACAAGAAGAATTATATTTTTTCTACACAACATCTTGCAGAGAAGTCAAGAAGAGAGAAACAAAACAAAAAATATAGGTAGAAATATCATTCAGATAAGTTGTTAGACAAAGAGGTAAGAATAGAGGTATGATTCCATGGGAAGAGATTTATCATATGCAGGATAGAGTTATATACTTGGAGAGAGAGAGCAGAGAGACATGTTTCCAGGGGGAGCGATTGTCACAAGGGAAGAATGAGTGATATGACTTCAGTGTTACATCATAGTGATACCCTTTGTCAAAGGGGGGGATATTATTCATATGAAGGGAGAGAGAGTAATCAGAGGATTAGAAACAAAGAGAAAGATCAAAGGCATGTAGACATGGGGAGCAACCCCAAGGAGAGTTCAGTCAGGGGGAGAAGCCCTAAAGGGAGATACCCTTTTACATTGATGTCAAATGGGGAGAGATAGAAACATTGATGAGGAGTATATGCATGAATGTTATCATGACTAAGTGTTGCCATCAATGTTGGTGTTTCCATCAATGCCAAAAAGGGAGATTGTCAGACAATTGGCTTATGTTGATGGACAATTGGTATGGATTGTTGATTGTTATTGATGCCAACCATTGGAGAGTGATATTGTATATTGATGTCAACCCTTAATGATTGATGTTAACCCTTGGAGAAGTATGGTAGTGAATTCTGGTAGCACAAAGGCATGTGTAAGGGACTCTAGTTTGTTTGAGGTATAAGGGCATGCAGATCAATAAATTTACATGTGAGACTATTCTAGATGGATAATACATGTCATGCCATTTATGGTGATATGTGGAACGCCACAAAAATCCTCACGGTTAGAGAGTTATGGCCTTGTGAAGTTGGAGAACCCTCATGAGTTATCTAGAAGCCCCTAGAAGGTCAAAGAAGTCAAATTACTCTAGAAACTCATAGAAGAAGTTGACTAGTCAAAGTGGGTGAAACTAGGAGTTAATCATGGGTATAGTTGTTGCATTAAAAAACAATTAAAAATAAATAAATTGCAACAAGAAGTGAGTTTGGTAATTATGGTAAAGTAGTTGTGATGAGAAGATTGAATAGTCAAAGTGGTTTACCAAGAAATAAATTAAATAATAAAGTGGTTGCAACAAGAAGTTAGTTAAGGGAAAATAAGCTATGCATTGAATAATTATATAAAATTTAGTTGCAACAAGAAGTTTTTAGTAAAGATAAATTATTTAAAAATAAAGTAGTCAAAGTGGTTAAGTGGACAAAGGGGCTAAGTGGACAAAGTTGGTTAAGTGGACAAAGTGGCTAAGTGGACAAAATGGTTAAGTGGAAAAAGTGGCTAAGTGGACAAAGTCGGTTAAGTGGACAAAGTGGCTAAGTGGACAAAGTGGTTAAGTGGATACTTCTAGAGGAAGTTACTTGGAGAGTATAAATAAGAGAGAAAGGGTCTCCCATTTGTATCCATTGAGTATATTGAATATATACAAGTGACCGAGGTAACCAAAGGATATCTAAGGCAAATTTCAAAAGGAAGGTGAAGTAAACAAGGCCGAAATTCAAGGGAGGATAAAATCTTTTGATGATGCTTTCTAAGGTATGTTATTTACAGGTCATATCACCATTTTCGCAACAACTCTTTTTCTACAATGATTCAGATAGCGAAATTTGGAGGCCATTGATAAAACATATCCAAGTAATTGTGATAAAAATTTCAGTTTGTGGGTCGTTTTATTTTGGGAGTTACACTCCGTGGAAAATAGGGTTTGTGGCTAGTCTTGAAACTAGTCTAAAACAAGTGTTTCGGGTAAAAGCATCATAACTTATTCATAACAAATCCAAATTCAATAAGACAAAATTTATTTGTTAGCGTACAGTCTTTAGTATTCTGTGTACCATTTTCAGATCCATACAACAAATATTCCATGCGGGGCATGCTCTACAAATTCTCTCTCTAGAATAAGCCAAAATTCAACAAGGTATGCCATCTTTACTATAACTCCTTTTCTGAGAGGTTCAAAGTAGTGAAACCTGGAGGAATTGCATAAAATGCACTGAAGAACATTGTGTACTATTTTCAGATCTTTATTCATTACATGTACATAGTTATGATTATTACAAGTTAGGGTTGTTGACTAATCCAAAATTAATCATGTGAGACTAAAGTAAAGTTTGATGAAAATTCTAGTCTCTTGTTGTTAAAGTTAAGGAAGGTTTGCAGGTATGTGATCATATACAATAGGTCTGTTACAGTGTTACAAATCATATTTGGATGATGAAATTGATGAGGGATTTTGGTTGAGGTATGTTATAGATAGAGGTTGTATAACATTGAGGTTGTGGCACATGGTTTGATGTAAGGGTTTATGGTATTTGGTTGCTAAAGAATTGTTTGATGGTTATATTGGTATATGTACTTGGTATATGGTTGAGGTACATGGTTGAGACAAGTAGTTGATGAGTTGACACATACATGAGGCGTATAGTTGATGATGTTGGTACATCTTGATGAGTCATAATTGATGAGTAGTTGATGCATGATTGGTACATACTTGGTACATGGTTGGAGACACTTGTTAGTAGTATTATTGACACATGGTTTATGGATGATGTAACATACTTTTCTTGGTATATTATTAGAATAACATATTGATCTTGGTGATGATTATGAGTTCTTGTGATATGATTGGTTGATGAACATTTTGGTGATATTGTGCATATGGTTGAGAGTTGTCTTGGTGATTGATCTTGGTGAGTATATATGATTTGGTTGATAAGATTGGTGAGGCAGGTTGTTGTGATAGGTTGTTTGGACAGGTTATTTTTACAGCTTTGGTGCATGGTTGATGCACTTGTTTATGGTACATGTTGATGTATAAGTTGATCCATGGTACATGTTGGCACAAATTATTCGTACAGGTTATTAGTACAAGTTGATTACAGGTTGGTTGGTATAGGTTGTTTGGTGCAAGTTGATTGGTACAAGTTTAGAGTAGTATATATCACAGTGATAGTGTGACAATGGTTCCATCATTCTACTTAAATTTCAGGGTGGTTGGACGAGGCAAGGATAGGTGGTTGTAGCCACCTTCCAGTTGTAGTCGGAGAACATAGGGAGTTGTAGCCAGAGAATTGGGGAGTTGGAGCTTCCCTCAGGTTGTAGCCTGAGAAACTAGGGGGTTGGAGTCTCCTTCTAATTGT
The DNA here is from genome assembly GCA_009831015.1 of Picea engelmannii. NCBI lineage: Eukaryota > Viridiplantae > Streptophyta > Pinopsida > Pinales > Pinaceae > Picea > Picea engelmannii. The sequence continues at coordinate 157,498 of ML784299.1, read as the reverse complement.
AGTTGGAGAATTGGAAGTTGGTGCTTCCTTGAATATAATTCTTGACATATAAGAAAAAAATTCCGTGGTTTATTATGCACCGATGAATGTTAATGCTTATGATATAGTAAGATACTGATGATGAACAGATGAAAATGATTGAGTAAGTAAAATAATATACTTTGTGGTTTAAAGGATTAATAATTGGTATAATTGCTCATTATTGATTCACCTCCACTCTCAGTAATACAAAAATTGGTTGCATCGAACATTGGTTAAATAAATGATGGATATGAGTTTATTGTCAACATTGTGCGTACTCCTGTTGGTTTAAAAGGATTAGGTATTGAAGTTAATGTTATGGTCGTGGCTCAAAGGCTACTGTGGTTTCTTATATCGATTACAATGATATTAGTTATGACTGTCATATAATGATAAATTGGATACAATGGCTACTATGCTTAAATAATTCTAGGCATATAGATTATTGTGTAAAATAATTTGGAAACCAAGAAGCAAATTTCTCAAATAAAATACCAGTTTGGATTATTGTTTTGGAAAAAGGAACACTGTTAAACTTTGAAGTTCTAGACATAGATATGTTTTGATTGCATTTAAGGTAGTATGTTTTGATTTGTTTTCAATTGAACAATATCCATATTGATTCCCTATAATTCTATCATTTTCACTAATTACATTCCCCTCATAATCCCAATTTCACTTATTGCATCCATGTTCTGTGAAATAAATTTAAAAGGAAAAGTCTGTGTAGAAGTGACGAAAGGGATAACATAGCAAGGGTTGGTGACTGATATTTTGATATTTTATTACACATTTGAATTGTTTGATTAATTTCTAAATAATATTTGTATATTGATCCCCTATCATTATACCACTTTTCGCTAATTACACTCCCTTCATATTTTACATGAACCTTATCACCCCCTGTTCACTTGGAAATTAATGAATGGTTTGTTATGGATGGATTTGCATGTATCTCATGTCAATTTTTGAGCCAATTTTTGATTCATGTAAACATAGTATAATGTATGGTTTATTAAGAGCTTCATTACTGACGAACTGCTTCTACAAGATGAGTTTTTTTAGTAGGGGCAACAATGGACGAAATAACAAAGGCAGGGGAAATTGAAACCGAGTCCATAGGACGCCTAGATTTTCTATCCATTTTGACTCTGATCCTTAAGAATTGAACCAAATTTTCCAAGTTGGGTTCTTAATTAGGTTTGCCATGGAATAATGCACCCTCAACCAGAAAGACCCCCTTTTTAGCCTCCTCAGAATATCCCTGGTATTCTCGTTCCTTCACCATGTGTCTTTGCAGCCAAAAGTCCCCGCAAATTATAGATGGCAAGAGACCATCAACCAACATGTCTCTCACCATTGTGGTTGGCACACTATGTCATTTCCTTTGCCACCACCTGTCAATCCCAATGTCCATATTACTCGTGATGTTGCTCCAGTTCAATCTTCACATGCTAGTAAGAGACTAAAAATTGATATTCCCGAACCTGTGCAAGATAAAGGAAAAACATCTACCTTCCCTTCTTCTCCCTACGATGATTCCTCAAAATCTGTGTCTTCCTGCATGCATTTGAAGAATGATTGTTCCAATGTGATCAACCAGATACAACCCCAAGGGTCTAATCAACCACGGGCTACTTCCGAGAAGTCAAAGGGAAACACCAGTGAAAAAAAGAAAATTGCCTCACAAAGTGGCAAATATGGTTTTTATATTATGTTTTTTATGATTTCAGTTGATGAAGACAATGATTAGTGGGTTTCAGTATTTTTGGACAACAAGCTCTATTTTTATTTTTTATGGATAATGTGGATGATGTGGACATATATACTCTTTTTTGGATATGATATAAATTATTTCTGATATTTAAATATCCAGTTTGAAAGATATATAAGGGATCTACAAGGGTGGCATATGGTCAAAATGATTATCCTTTTTGTATTATATTTTATGATTTGAAAGGAAGAAATGACATGAGTCACAAGGGGTCCCACCTACCTAGTTATTATTAATTAAAGACCCTTAACTATATTATTATTATTTATTTCTCCTAAACTATTTAGTTAAGTTAAATCAACTTAACTAAAGAAAGTAGTTTAACTACTTCAACTTATTTGGAAAGAATAAACGCTGAATGAGAAGAAGAGACAAGGGGAGAATAGAAGGAGAAAACAAGACTAAGGTTTTCTCTTTGGTTGCATGAGATAATTTTTGTTTTCATTCATTTCCGAGTTTATTCAAAGCCTAATTCTCTTTTTGACAGCAGGGTCTTATTGTAGACATCAAGGTTCAAGACTAAACCAAACTTTTCAAATGCTTGTTTTAGAGGTGTTGATCCATCCTTGATAGTCTGTGTATTCTTGTATGTTTGTGAATTAAGTTTCATGGCTGATAAAATATATCTTGCAGAGTCAAAATGGAAGCAGTTTGTGGCAAGCTGATCTAGATTACAAATTTCAGTTTTACTTTATTGTGAGAGCCTTTTTGTATGGTGTTCATCAGGGATCTCTAAATCAGACTTTGGTCCATGCCCTCGCTGGGGTTTTGTAAAGAGAAAAACACTTTTGATATCTCAGAATGAAATAAAATCAGATTGTTATTCTGTCTCATATATGTGTATTTGTGACTTGGTTACTTTTTTCTTTTTGATCTCCATATTTTCTTTATCATAAAAACTGTCTACATTACAAAAACTTATATAAATTTTATTTTATATTGCAACATTCTTTTCATTAATAAATCAACCTCAATCCTTGTAATTAATACTTGCAGATTGAGAGAATATTTCGAGGCTATAAAACCTCGGGTGACATTCCTGACTATCTTGTCCTAGCCAGGCAAGATTCGAAAATGATTGAGTAAGGTAATTCATACCTTTTTCTCAACACGAACGTCCTGTTTCGTACCCTCGTAGAAAAAAAAAACGTTTGACCTGTTCATAGGTTTTTGTAAATCCTGAATGCCTGGCGATGGAGGAGGCATGAAGTTCATAAAGCACCGTGGATTTAAGTTGGGATTGCTTGCATAAATACAAACAGACTTTGTAGCGAAGATCTTCATTATGCCAAGAGTACCCTGGAGAGACTAAAGAATTGTGTTGCAATTGATGGAGCATGCTAGAAATTTTGGGGTCTTGCAACCATTCCCAACGAACAATTTGGAGCCAATATGGTACAATGAAGGAGAGGGAGAAAATTGACCCGTCTTCTTCATATTTCTGGGAAAGATCATCAAACACTACATTTTCCTTTCCCTTCTTGTAAATGATCTCATAATCATATCCAAATATCTTGGTCACCCATTTTTGTTGTGCCGGGGATGAAATTCGTTGTTCCAGGAAATACTTGAGACTCTGATGATTAGTTTTGATTTGGAATCGTTGACCCAATAAATAAGGATGCCAAAGATCATCAACATGTAGAATATATAACATTTTCTTTTCATAAATTGATTGGCCCAAATTTCGCTCTGAAAGTTGTTTGCTAGTAAAGGACAAGGGTCAGCCATCTTGCATGAGGATGACTCCAATTCCTTTCCCGGAAGCATCAAATTCCAATACAAATGTCTTTGTGAAGTCTGGGAGTGCTAGGACATGGGTCAAGAACAAAACATCTTTTAAGGCTTGGAAGGCATGATCCACAACTAAAGTCCAAGTGAAAGCATTATTTTTAAGGAGGGAAGTGAGAGGAGATGCAATCTTTCCATAATTTCGAACAAACATCCTATAATAGCCCGTTAAACCCAGAAAACCATGCAAGCTCTTAAGAGTTTTAGGGCGAGGCCAATCTTGCATAGATTCAATTTTCTTAGGATCCACTTGGAAACCATCCTTGCCAACAATATGAACCAGGCATTCCACTTCTTAGGCACTAAAGGAACATTTAGATTGTTTGAGAAAAAGTTGGTTCTTATAGAGTAAATGGAGAACTTGATTCACATGGGAGAGATGGGATGACCAGGTTTGACTATAGATGAGAATATCATCAAAGAAAAATAAGACCAAATGACGGAGAAAAGGATGGAAGACATGATTCATAAGACTTTGGAAAGTGGAAGGACCAAGAATTCATAATGACCCTCATGAGTACGAACTGCAGTTTTGGGATGTCTTCTTTTTTGATACAGATATGGTGGTAGCCAGAATGTAGATCCAATTTGGTGAAGTACTGAGTACCACTCAATTCATCCAAGAGGTCATCAATGATAGGAATGGGGAATTTTTCTTTGATTGTGAGTTTGTTGAGGGCACAGAAATCATGACACATGCACCAAGTACCTTCTTTCTTTTGTAACATGACCACTGGGGAAGAATAGGGGCTAGTACTAGGATGGATAACACCGACTTCTAGTAATTCATGAACAATTTTATCAATTTTATTCTTTTGGGAAAAGGGTTAACGACAAGGCCGAACATTGGGGGGAAGACTGCTCAGGATGAGAGGGATGTAATGATCATGGATGCCACAGGAAGGGGGAAGTTCTTTGGGGGTGGTAAAAACAACTTGGTGGTGGGAGATGATAGATTGGAAGTCGGGATGCATAGAAGGTGTCTCAATAACATGAATGGAGTGGAGTTGGGATATAGTTCCCGAATGACCTTTTTTGAGGAGATTTTTCATGTGATGGGAACTGATGATCTCAGGGGAGCCTAAGGTGATGCCCTAAAACTTATACTATTGTCCCTCCTGTTGGAATTGCATGGTTAAGTCCTTAAAATCCATGAGAATGGGGCCTAGAGTGCATAACCATTCAACACCAAGAAAAATGTCACAACCACCCATGTCTATAGAAAACATATGGGATTTCATGTGATACCAACCAATTTGGAGTCGCAAATTTTCACATCATCCCCCACATTTCATGGAACCACCATTGACAATCATGATTTAAAAATTATTGACGACACATATGTAACAATTGACTTCTTGGGAAATGCGGCGATGAATAAATTTATGGGTGCTACCATTGTCCACAAGGATGATGACTTTCCTATTTTTGATGTAACCAATTAATTTGAGAGTCTAGGGAGCAGAGAAGCCAGTGAGGGAATTAAGTGAAATTACTGGGTCAACTTTGGGTGGGTCAGAGGGTGGGATGAGGTCATATGGTGGGGGTAGTTCCTCTACATGTGGAACAACTCCATCTTCTTTAGAGAGATCCTCAATCATAGCCATAATTTTTTTTTTTTCCTTACACTTATGCCCGAGAGAATATTTGTCGTCACAATTATAACAAAGATCCTTGAGTTGACGTTCAACTATTTCAACCCTCGTTAATTTCTGGATCTTGAGGGGAGTTGCAGGAGGAGAAAAATTGGTGGGTTTAGGGTGAGGAGGAAAGGAGGGTTTGCGGGTCTGGGAGGATACAATCTATTGGGATTCCTTGGCTCATTGAGTAGCTTCCAACCAAGTCTGGGGGCGTGCCATGAGAATATGGGCACAAATTTCATCTTTGAGGCCACTAATAAAGCATTCCCTAAAGAAAGCATCTGTCATGCCCTTCGTTCTAAAATCCAAATGCTCAAATACGACAACAAAGTCTTCCACTGTCCCAGACTACTTTAACTTGGTCAATCGACCTAAATGGTGAGTGTCAGATTCAAAGCGGTCATAAATTTTGGCCACAAACTGTGTCCAAGCAACACACCCTTGGCGTGCCTTTTTTCGCCATTTCCACCATTGCCATCATTCCAGATCCAGATAGAGGACACCATAATGAAGCTTGGCTAAATCATCAATAATGCCATGCAAAGAGAAATAATGTTCCATTTGGGTGACCCAGCCTGTAGGATCTGAGCCATCAAATTTGTTCACCTCAATTATAGGAGGGTGAAGGTCTTGGGAAAAGTGGGTAGTATAAGGCCTTGGTAATGGGAAGAGTCATGGTCATCTTGATAAGATGGTTGTTCATAAGAGGAAGGGTTCTGGGAACGACCCATGAAGTGTTCTTTGAGGTCTTTGATGTAGGAACATTGTTCTTGGAGGTATTTGATGTGGGAACATTGGTCCTTGAGGATCTCAATAGTTGATTTGATGGAGCTAATGTTGGCATTGAGATGATTGATGTCATCCTTGTGCTGATGGTTGTCAACAATAAAGGCATTGAGTTCTTGGGCTTGTGTGGTAGTCATTTGGACAAAGGAGCAAGAAAATAATATAGGGGAAACAAAAGGGGTTTGGAGGGGTGGGTGGGACCACGAAGAAAAAAGGGTGTCAAATGATAGGTACCACTGCGATCAAGGAGAAAAGGGGGATCCAAAGGGATGGGAGCCAAATAAGGGTGTCAGAGATGGGTTGGGTCCACCAAAAAATGTGTTAAAAATGAGAGGTATCATTGGAATCAGGGTGAAGAGAGGAACCTAGTGGGATAAGTCCCAAATAAGTGTGCTGGCGGGACCACTATACTTTTTTTTTAAGTCCTGTGGAGTTATACTTCGGCTTGAATAATACTGCAGTGACAAAATGCCCAAATGCTTAACATGAAGAAATGTGTAGTAATTTTGCAACCATAATGCAAGAGGCACAATTGCATGGAAATAGATCTTGTCTGTTTTGTTTTTGTTGTCATCCCAAGGGTTAGGGTATTCAAGGGTTCTACAAACAAGGGTTTGCCTTGTTCTCTCTGATATACGTGCAAGGTCCAAAAATAGTACTCGACCCAATATCTCAGGGCACCAACTAAGGAGGCTAGACCATGCCCTTAGCCATATTACCCGACTACTCAGGTACTAGTGAGTATCTTCCTGAGTGTTATTCTCGGTGGCACTATAGCAGTCAGGCAGCCAATTAGTTTATCTATGGAGGGCTTGAGGAAATCTAGGTCATCCATATACAGGTGTTGTCTGATGCGCTACCACTCGAAGGGGTACCAACCAGGGTTACAAGGGTGGTCAACAATTGTGCACTTGAGTACCACTTGTATTTTCTGTGTGTATGACTCCTCGACCGCAGGTTTACACACGTAACGCAAAATCTCTGTAGTTTTAAGACGTTGGAATGCGTCTCTACCCTGAAAAAATTTAACCCACAATTTTCTGCCGAGGAAGGTCCTCTAATACCACTTGTAATATTCCAGATATAAAATAGTATGAAAAATAAAAATATTTAGCTAGAAATGACAGAGAAACAATGATATAACCGGAAAAATACCAAAATAACACCAGAATAACACCAAAAAGAGCACTTTGATTACTGATAACAATGTTCACTTGCCTCTTTGAGGGGGAAACCTCCAACAAAGCAAATCTCTATTACAATAATATCCAAGACAATATTTCTCATACCCTCTACTTCTATTTATACTAAATCTATCCATCCAAAAGAACATTCTAGAGGAAGATCCTTCTAGAAGTGGAAGCTTCTATTAGGTCATCTTACATTTGACTTATTCTTCCTTATTTCTAGGCCTTATTAATATTGACCTTTGTTACATGGAATTATATTATTCTACCTACATAAGGGGTTAGGGAGGTTAGGTCCCTAACACGATTTCCACTTGCCCCATATATTAGTCAAGGGATAATATAATATACGAGGTGGGTGCTCCCATGCTCCATATATACGGATTATGGGTTGCACCCCATAATATAATATATTATATTTTGTATATTATATTAGCGAAGGGTATGTATATGATGTGTCTTTTATATATATATATATATATATATATATATATATATATATATATATATATATATATATATATATATGGAGTATTTATATGATATTAATCATATTACACAAAATACATGGGTTGGATTTTTATATTAATGTATATATATTAGTTTGAATATATATTATGAATCATTTTATGTAATTAAAAAAATAAAGTGTGAATAATATATATATATATATATATATATATATATAACTTAATTATTATGTTTATGAATTTTGAATCAGTATTTTATTTTTAAATATTCAAAAGTACTTTGCTTTATTAGTACATCTTTATTATATTCAAAAGTAATATATAAGTACTTTTCTCTTTATGAGTACTTTACTTGCAACATTGCCAAGGTTAATTATGGGTTCTCATAAACCATTTAGAATGTGACAACTAAACATTTTTAACTCAAGCAATACCAATTCATCCCGCAGGGATAATGTCATCCTCTAAAATGTGATTGGCTCTTGTAAAGTTGATTTTGATAGTACATTTTTTTTGTTTTGAGACCCATTTTTGACTTCAAAATCCCCCTAATGGAATTACAAAAATGACCTACTGAAAAACATAGATATGGTTGGGTGGTAGTAAGATAAATCAAACTACCTACCAATTGTTGATACAATGACTCATTGACTAGTCTTGAGTCAATATACATTGAGAGTTTATCCCAAATTCCATAGATGTAGATGTAGGATTGCATTCAATCATTTCGAATTTTTCTAAGAGAGTTTTGACATACTGGACTTGCAATAAAAAGATAATATGATCAAATTGCCAAAATTATGCACCTGAACAATAATGAAGTAGGCCTAGATCAGTCATTTAAAAAACACAACAAATATTGAATTTCACTTGTTGGATAATGTTAGTGTTTCTTCCAATGATAGAAATATAATTGAAATAGACAATTAGGATCACTATGCCATCACCATTGTTTTTGACATAAAGAATGGGTTTAGAATAGTTTTTTTATTTATTTATTTTTTATTTTTATTTTTTATTTTTCGATTTTCTGAATCCAAAACCTCTAAGATACTAATCAAGTTTGAAATACCAAGCTCAAGGAACCTGCTTAAATCCATACAAGCACTTTACCAACATACAAACTAGATGTTTCTTTTAGGAACTTGAAATCTTTTCAACCAAATCATATAAACCTCCTCGTCCAAGTCTCCATTCAAGAAGGAACTTTTAACATCCATTTGATATACTTTCCATCCAAAATGAGTAGAAATGGATATAACCAGTTGAAATGTTACCATATTTACAGTAGGGGGAAATGTTTCTTCATAGTCTACCTCTTCACAGTTTATATGCTTTAGACTACTCACTGCAGCCAAAAGACATATATACCTCCCTTTTTGCATCTAAATTACTTATCTTTTCCTTAGGAGTATGTGCAAAAACAATACAATTGAAAATATGGAAATCACTTATAGAAGGCTTTTTGCTTGACCATGATTCCTTAGGATTGATATCCTGTAAATATTTACAAGGAATTCTATTAAGGATGTAGACTGTGGTATTAACATCTTCTGTTTGGTACCTATATGACATATTTGTTGATACTGAGAGGTGGGTGAATCAATATCAAGTACAATTTAAAACACTTTTTCAACTTATACTTCAACCAGATTATATATTCAATTTATATCCAATGAGCAATGAAAAATATCCAATGAATAATGAAGAATAGTAGAAGAGATACACAAATACACCATGCACCATATATGAGAAGTAATCATAAGTTATTTTTCAAGGGAAGTAATGACTTCCAAGTTCAAAGGAGGGACAAACCTCCAATTAAGGGAATCTACAACTTCTAAATTCAAGGGAGGATCAGAGCTCCAATCAAGGGAAGATACAACTTCCAAGAGAGGGTTAAACCCTCTATCCTTGCCCCTTCCTTCCACCTAAGAATAAAAAAAATATAATTGAACTTTACATCACCATATCACTGATAATATCATCATCAAAATGGGTCCACTTAGAAAATGGGTCCACATAGACTGGGTTTAGTTTTTGGGCCAACTTGGTTGAACTGTCCTTAATTTTCTGGCTGGGTTGTCAGCAAAAAACATTCATATCTCTTCATTCCTTGGGAGTTAGAGGGACTTCCATATACCGTTGGAAAGGTATCAGAATAATATTTCCAATTATGTAACTTGTGTTTACATTTGAGTTATTTATGTATGGTAAAAATTTCCTCAAATATAGGGTATCTGAATTGACCACAAATAATTCTTTCAACAATCTCCATCTTTTGTACTCTTCTTCTTCAAGAAAATGTGGGCTTCTTAAATTCTTCTAGGGTCGAAATCAATGACAACAACCAATCTTCCAACAATAACCCCCTTTGTCATTGATGACAACACTCACGCTCCCCCTGTCATCATGCTCCTGGTTTCTCTCCCCCTTTGACATCAATGGAAAAGGGTAGGGATGCTCCCCTTGGGTTCAATGGAAAAAGGTTAATCTCTTCTTTGGGGCTTCTCCCCTAAACATATGGCACTTAGTAGTACTTCATTTTTATTTCTGGTCTTCTGGTCCTTTTCTTCCTTTGAGCTCTACCGTGTGTTTTCAATCTTCTTTCTCTTCTCTTGGTCTAGGATGTAGATGTTACTTGGTCTTATTGTAGCGGTTGCAACCAATATTCTTGAATCTTCTTCTCTGATTTTGAATATTCGGGAGTCAAACATGAGAGTGTATCCTTGATCAGTACACATGTTACTGAAACTGAGGAGATTATGCTTCAGATCTTCAACCAATACGGAATTTTCTGCTTTTACATTTTCACTTCCAAGTTTTACTACACCTTTTACAAGTATTTTAGAAGATGAGTTATCTCCAAATGCAACATTTCCACCCTTTCTCTTCAAGCTGACAAATTTGTTTTGATCCCTAGTCATGTGTGAAGAGAACCCACTTTCTATGTACCATTCATCTTCTTCTTCACATTCTTCAATGATCAATGCTATTCAACAATCATCTTAGATTAGATTCTCTTTCCTTCTCCATACAATGGTTGGCATAGAGACGTTTGACATATGAGTATCTTCATTCATATATATGCACTCTCGTGCTTTGTGAACAATATTATTACATTTTTAGCATACGATATTTTAGTCCATTAGTGGATTAAATGGATTATAAATTATGTTGACAAATCCACAAACATTTCCATATATGCTATTTACACCATTCATGTTTCCTGCATAGTTGTTCCTTTCATTGATTCTGCAAGTAATTTCCTTATGTCCAAAATTTATGCAAGTATTACAATGACCAAGAAATAAATTTTGATACTCGGGAGTAAGAGATATTCTTTGTGATGTATTCCATCTGGGTTCACGATCTACTCTTCTATAGTTTCCTTCATACTAATTGAAACTTCTTTGGTTTCTGAATGTAGGAGGTCTTCTTGGATATTCACCGCTTTTGTAATCATTCCTTCTTTTTGGCATCCCAGTCCACTTCTCATCAACTATATGTGTGGAGCTTTCTTCAACCTACTTTTTGGCATTTGTATCTTCTTTGTATGAAGTTTCACCCATGCATCCAAGATGTGTTAAGTCTTTTGGAACTTGAGAGTTTCTTCAGATCTTCCTTAATGAGAAAATTTTTTGTTCAAGTTTCTCACAATCTTTTTCTTTCTTCATCATCTGAACATTCCTTTCTTCTTCTATTCTTCATGCTTCTTAGAGTTAAATCTCCAGGGAAAAAATTTCTTCTTTTAGTTTCTCATAATCTTCTAATTGTTCCTTCAAGCTTTCAATTGTTTTTTCAATCTTATGATTCTCGTCCTCATAACTACTAAATTCACTTCTTAGCTTTCTATCCGTGTTTCTGAGTTTGCTATTTTCAGTTTCAACATGGTTCAATTTTTCAAAAATCTCATTTTCTTGCTCGCTTTCTATGTTGTCTTTGTATCCCCAAAAAGAATCAAAGCCTTCATCAAAATCTTCTTCAGAATTTACTTTTTCAAGTCTTGCCTCATGATTTTCTTCCTTTTCTATTATAGGATTGTCTTCTTCTTCATTGGACTTTTCTTCTTCATTATCATCTCTTTCAATCTTTGGATAAGGGTATTCATGTTCAAGATGTCCTACTTCTTTACAATTAAAGAAAAATAACTCACCTCTATTAGCTTATTTGAAATATGAGATGTTTTAACTTGCTTCAAATTCTTCTTCTTCTTCCTTTGCATAAAGGTCTTGTAGCTTGTCCCAAATATCTTTCGCCGATGCACTTGATACCACCTTGGATTTCACTTAATCAGTCAATCCATCTAGGATGGTATCCATTGGCAATTTTTTGTTCCTTTTTTCTTCCTTATGAGTTGCAGTCTTTAGTTTCTTCAAAGCCTTGTATCCAGCTAAAACAATTGAGAACCAAAAATCAGCTCCTAAAGCTGTCAAGTATGTTTGCATTCTATTAATCCAATATGCATGATTGCTTCCATCAAATGGTGGAGTCCCATTTGGAATATGAACTTCCATTTCTGCTTAGGATCTTCCTTCCAATGGTTAAACTGTATTGAAGGTAACCTGCTATGATACCAATTATTGATATTGACAGGGGGGTGAATCTGTATCAAGTACAATTTCAAACACTTTTTCAAATTATACTTCAACCATATTATAGATTCAATTTATATCCAATGAACAATGAAAAATATCCAATGAATAATGAAGAATAGTAGAAGAGATACACCAATACACCATGCACCTTATATGAGAAGTAATCATAAGTTATTTTTCAAGGGAAGTAATGAATTCCAAGGGAAGATAGCTCTTCCAAGTTCAAAGGAGGGACAAACCTCCAATTAAGGGAAGCTACAACTTCCAAATTCAAGGGAGGATCAAACCTCCAATCAAGGGAAGATACAACTTCCAAGAGAGGGTTAATCTCTCTATCCTTTCCCCTTCCTTCCACCCAAGAATAAACAAAATACAATTTACCTTTACATCACCATATCACTGATAATATCATCATCAAACTGGGTCCACTTAGAAACTGGGTCCACATAGTCTGTCACTACCGCTGTCACTGTATTTGTGAATATCATTGATACATCATCGTCATCATCAAAATGGGTCCACATATAAATCGTAGGTCCACATGGGTCCACATATAAACCCCAACAACCACATAGAACCTTATGCAAAGAATCAACCTTCCATACTATAGCAAACCCATAACAATGATCAAAACATCACCATAAGACAAAAAAATATCCTTCATAAGAGCTCCTTATCCTCCTAGTTGCTTCACTCAAAACATGTGCTAAGATATCACTAGCTTGGTTGCACTAAAATGTGAAAATACATCTTATATTTATAGTAGTTCTGTCCTTATTTTTAGTTTCTGGGCCGACCTAGTTGAACTGTCCTGAATTTTCTAGCTGGGTTGTCAAACGAAAAAATTCATATCTCTTCATTCCTTGGGAGTTAGAGGGACTTACATATACTATTAGAAATGTCTCGGAATAATCTTTCCAACCATGGGACTTGTTCTTCCATTTGATTTATTTATGTATGGTAAAAATTCCCTCAAATATAGAGTATCTAAACTGACCACAAATAATGCTTTCAACAATCTCCATCTTTTGTACTCTTCTTCTTCAAGAAAATGTGGGCTTCTTAACTTCTTCTAGGGTTGACATCAATGATAACAACCAATCTTCCAACAATATTTTAGTTGTAGGCTGTGTAGTTTTCCATCTCCATAATTGTCCTATTCCTCCTTTCCATGACTCCAAGTGTAGTGTATGGAGTGGTATACTACCCTTGTACACCTTCCCTTTTCCAAAATTCTAGTAAACTAAGTTGAAACAAATTCATCTCCATTATCATATCTTAGATCTTTGACTTATCTACCTATTTGTTTCTCTATCAAATCTTTCCATGCCACAAAATTAGAAAAACAATTTGACTTCTTATTCATAAAATAAACCCACATTTTCCTTGAAAAGTTATCAACCAGTAATAGAAAACACTTTGCTCCAGAATTTTGGGTGTCTTCATTGGACCATGAAAATCAACATACATACTAGGTCCAAAACTCCTTTGGTTGCCATGATTTATTAGTATCTAATGTTTAAGTAAATGTTGTTTTCCCATCTAACAATGTGCACATACTTTCTGACAATTATGAATGGATGGAAGACCATCCACCATATTGGTCTCACTAAGTACAAATAAATAATGATAGCTTAAGTGTCCATACCTTTCATGCTAGAGTACACATGTATTCTCTATATTTGTATCTAGTTCATGTGCTTTTGTTGTCTTAGATCAATAAGTTTTTACAACCATTTCTTACCAATACCAACAATAATCACCTTGTTATCAAGAAGAATATTTACTGTGTATTTGTTTCCTTGAAAGTTTACACAAAGATTAGGGTTCTTAGTTATTTCACTAATATATATAAGATTTTTATTCATGTTAGGGACATATTGAGAATTATTGTAAGTACAACTTAAAGTACTATTCAATATGACACAAACATCCCCACATCCTCTAACATACTGAGTCCATCCATCACCCAAAGAAAAAGATTCACTACTACTATAATCTTTAATGAAATTTACATACTAGTCTCTGAGACACATGTAGTGGTGAGAATCACCTGAGTTGAAATACCAGGTTGTAGACTTGAGTTGAAATACCAGGTTGTAGACTTGGTTGATCGATTCTATGATGCCAAAAATGTAAAATCACATGTTGCTTCTTTTTCATCTCCTTCAACAATGTTTGCATGCCTTGATTTCTTTTGATCGCTTGCTAGGTCATGCTGTCTTTTCCAACAATCTCTCTTGAAGTGTGTAGGCCTATTACATTTATACCATTTGAATTTTGATCTCTTTGATGAACTAATAACATTGTGTTATTTGTCTTTGCCTTTGAACTGTGCATTAAATGCACTCTTTGTAGTGGATGAAGTTGATGCTTATGTGTAATCCAACCTCCTTTCCCTTTGCAAAAGAAGTGTTGACAAATTCTCAAACTTAAGTTCTTGGGTCTTCCCAAGTAGATGCAAGGACTCAACAAATGAATCCAAGGATGGTGGCAAGATTCACATAACCAAATAAACTATATCTTCATCATCTATGAGCTTCTTAGTAGCAGATAATTGACCGCAAAGATCCTTCAGCTAAAATAGATATTAGGAGACTGACCCTCCTTGCAACTTAGTGAAAAACAAAATATTTTTGAAACACAATGATTTCTCGGCTTCTGATGCCTTATACTTGTTTTTTAGATTTGTTTAAAATACAAATGCTAAAATGGAATTTCTTACTTCTGGAACTAATGTATCTGCAACTTAGTGGAAAACAAAAAAAATCTTCAAACACGATGATTGCTCGGCTTCTGATGCCATATACTTGCTTTTTAGATTTGTCTACGATGCAAATACTAAAATGACATTTCTTACTTCTGGAACTAATGTATCTGCAACTAAAAACTTGAGAAGCATTAAAGCCTCTTTGTGTCTTTTATCATAGTCTTCAGGATCATTTACTGGTTTTTGTTCTTTATCTAAGATTATTTGATCAAGATATTTGAACTCATTAATGGTCAATATTTGATGACTCCATAAACTGTAATTCTTTGTGGTCAATTTGTTGGACTCCTGAAAGAGTAAATGATGTAAACTGGTCATTTCTAACACTAAACCAAACCAACTATACCACATAGTAAATATAAAGACTACAACTTAATAAGGCTTATCGAACCTCCATGATCTGGTGCCCCTTCATTTTCAATCAAAAGAGATTAATGGCAGAAATCATTATTGTCTTCAAACCCAATAAGCTATAGTGGTGTTTCCTCAAACTCACTAGCCATGGTTGTGTATTCTAGAAATGATTGGATACTAGATCTTGCTCGCAGCAAATATGTAATGAATGTTTGAACATATCATACAAATCTGTACCATACTTGAGCAGGCTCACTCCCAAATATGAATTTATGACGGAATTATCTCGTTTGTAAGATAAATCTTCCTTCAGCCCATTCTTCTCCAAATCAGTCTAGCCTACTTCAACTCGTTCTGCTCCAAATTAAGTCTGCTAGAACTCAGATTTGCACCTGACCAACCTGCCACATAATTACGTTAAATTCTCCTTCAATCAGAAGACTCCAATGGGAATCGTACCTAGGTTGATGGTGGATCGTTGTTGTATAAGATGCGCGTGGAGTGAGTATTAAGCATGAAAGCATAGGTCGTTAGATCATCTTTCAACATGCAGAATTTTCGTTCAGCAAATGGTGACGTCCCTCACTTGGATAGTAGTTTCCTTCGGCAGATAGAAACGTCCTTTACCTCGACGATAGCCTTCTTCATCGAACGACAACATCCTTCAACCACAACAGCGTGGTGGGTAAGTTTTCGATTCTGATACCATAAAAGAATAATTCCAATAGTGGATTGCATTCACCAACTCACTATACAAAGTATCACCATATGATAAATATAAATAATAATTGTTATCGCACAAACTGTAGGTTGGGAAAAACCCAACCTAATCTACAAGATGGTGATAACGATGGGAGAGTTTACCCACGGTCACCTTAGATAAACCTTCCCTCGCTTTAGTGAAGGAAGAATCCAACTCAAGGGGGAGTCCCGAGTAACCCTAGGGGGAAATGAGACGAAAAGTGAGACGATGAAAGTAATGCCCCTATAGGTCAAGATACTAAGTTGAAGATAGCTTGGAAATGAGTCTCGAAAGTGGTTATTAGTTGTCAAAAAACTTGAGTACATGTAGAAGATAATTGTACTGCTCAAGACACAAGAAAAGACACAAGTTAAGCTTGTTGTCCCTATTTGCAACAATAAACAAAGATATACATCAGCAAGTAAATGATTATTAAAACTGCTAACAAGATGCTAAAAGTCAAGTAAATGATGCAAGAGATGAGATACCAATCACTAGTATAACTTAAGTATGAAAGCACAAGACTTTAGCAATAAACCAAGGTTGTTATAAACAAGTATTACATAGATATTTTATCATCCTTATGGCTGTAACAAAGTATCGCTACAGAAGAAAATTTTAACCCACAAAACAAGCAAGTAAACCACGCAAAAAGTGCGTTGAGGCTAGTAGATTATAAGAACAATTTATTAGCAACTTTTGACGGTTGAAAAGTGAGTTATAATCAAAGTAGATGGAGGTTTGATGCAGCCCTCATGGCTTTAGATTGAAATTACTACAATAGCCAAAAATGCTTGGAGAAGTGAGACGTCCTAGTGGGCCAAGCAAGCCTTAAACAGAAGAAAAAGTTTCCAACTTAGACAATTACAATATCTTGTGTTTTCATGTATCCCAATGCAATGATTTTGTTTCTCCAATGCAAGAAGATTAGTGCCTTTAACTATTGGGTTGTGGAGTATAAAAAATTAAAGATCTAGTTAAGCTACTTCCTTGGGGGTTTAAGCCCTTTTACTCTCCAAGGCAAGTTAAGCTAGCAAGGAAGAACCCTAGGAGGGTGTAAACCCTCTTACTCCTCCTAGGATTTCCTTAGGCAACAAAGTATTCCAAGACAAATATAATGGACTTAGTGGGATTGTATGCACTTATAATCCCCAAAAGCTTAAGCAAATTAACCTTGCAACCAAGAAAATAAGCAATAGCAATAAAAAATCCTTACCTAGTCCAAGCATTTTTTCAGGAAAAAATCGTAATTTTTTTCAAGGAGAAAAAGAAAATTACATTATGCATAAATGCATGTTGTCGCATGCATTTTTCTGTTACCTAGTCCAAGTATTAACAAGATAAACCTATTTTTAACCAAGGAAATCCACCAAAAAGCAAGAAATAGACCTCCACTAGAGATAGCACATCATCCATCCATCCAATAGCCAAAGTAAAACCATTACAAGAGCAAGTGATAAGAAATATATGTAAAAATGCCCAAGTAGGGCACAAATTCCAGCCAAGGAGTCTCTTCTCACAAAAATGTTATGTCCAAAATGAAATAGAAGTGATCCTTATTTATACAAATCATCCTAAAAAAGTTTGTCAACTTAATTTTAGGGTAAACCACAAAGTAAGGGGTCAACAACCCTTACTTTTTCCCTTTACAAGCTAAATTCAAATTTAAAATTTAAAATTGCACAATAGAAACCCTAGGATGACATCAATCCTTCTAAAGGGTGACATTTTGACACTTTATGAAAGTCGTTGGAGTGGAAATTGGAATTCATTGGGCCTTCTAGAGCCTCTTCTCATGTGATAGGTCTTCCTCCTCCAATTCAAGCCTTCTCCCCTCAAAACGTGCCTAGTGTCAGTCAACAATAACACCACCACCACAACCCTAGCCCTAGGGTGACGTCAAGCTCCTCAATTGTGACGTTTTGTCCTCAAGAGCAAATAATTGGGCTAGAAAAGGGCTGGGTTAGGTCCTCCATGGTGTCTCCTTAGACCTCCAAAGGCTAGCATCATCATCTAGTGTATGGGCCATGGTATCCAACCCGTGGGATTCAAGCTCCCCAAGGAAGCCCAAGCTAGGCTTGTTCTTCCAAATATGTCCACCAACTAGGTCCTACAAAGACAATGAATACACCATCCAAGTATCTCAAGTCAAATGCATTATGATAAGTAAATCAAATCAATAAAAGATCCATCTAATCCTGTACGTCAAAACCACCTCATCAGAATAAACAAGTTCTCAAAGACCTTATGCAATTTTCCAAGTTTATGTATGTGAGGGTTGACAAAACGACCTATTGGGTGAATCGTACCTCAATTTTAGGAGTGTTTCCCAAGTGGACCCCTCTCTAGGTCATGTGGACAAAGTGACATGGATGAAAGCAACATTTTTGGGCATGGGTTTCATGACATACTAGGGATTTTAGTATCTCATTTATGGGTGCCTTTGTAGAGGGTGTGTTGCACCTTCGTTTTCAATGCAACCTTTTTCCAAGCCCATTTATTGCCTTTTGTTATTTTAAGATGTTTCTAGGTTGAAGCTAAAGTGGGGCTTCTACCTAAGCATGGAAAACATTTCCCATTTTGACTCTACCCTGGTCACATCATGCTTCCCCAAGTTGAAGATGGTGTGTGGGAGTTCTACCTAAGCATGAAAAACATTGCCCACACATGCTCTACCTTGGTTGTCATTTTGTATCAGTTATTTTCACAGGTCCCATTAGTTTCTTATGAGAGACATTTCATTGTCCTCGGGATCCCCGGGTGAGCATCTAGAAGGTTCAGGATTGGATTTTATCTTTTTCTAGCTACAAGCCTCTGGGCCTTCAACCCATTCTTCACATGAAATGAGGGACAATCCCTTCTTAGGTTAGTACTCTTGAAAGTCCCAAAAGATAGGGAGATAAGGGGATGGAGTGTGGAAAGTGGAAGTATAGTGGGAATGTTACAATGACTTGTCAAGGGGACCTCCCAATAGCAAACCTATTCCTAAGGATGACCACTTACTAGGGAACAATGTGAACCACCAAGGTGAAACAAGGAAAATAACATAATTTACAAGAAGATGTTACATAATCAAAAGTAGTTTAAAATGCAATAAACTCAAATGCCTCAAATATTGAAATGACACTCACCATAATACCTAAATCGTACATGATGGAGCAATACCCAATGTCTTATGGAAGCCAAATGATGTGGTGGTTACCCTCATGAAGAACCTGAGATATGTGGTGGTGAAGTGAGCCTCTATCTGTACAAGAGGACACTATTGGTCAAGCTGTCTCTCAGTACTCCTTGTCTGCAACCTGAGGGCCTCGAGACATCATCTCCTTATTTATCTCTAGGAATTGGGGATAACATTTGGATCCTACTTGGGGACATGTACTTGCTGTAGAGTGCATGAGAACCACAACATATTCTAGTGGACCTGTGCCTACATTGAAACATAAAATCGTAAAATCCAGGGTGGTTCTATCACCCTTCGTCCATATATATCAAATTTCAAAAACTAAAAAATACAACTAATCTAGAAAATAAATTTTATCATTTTAAAAAAAAATTCTAAACTAAACATGTGATATGATGAAAACAAAATGCAAGTAGAGAAAAATGAAAAATGAAATGCAACTAAACTGCCATGAGCAATCAAGATGCAAATGCAAGGAAAGCAAGATGACCTACCTGCTTACCTGGGGCCTAGGACCTAAAGAAGTCAAGTGCCTTGAACATAAGGTCAGAGAAGAGACCCATTTACTGGTAATGCCATCTTTCTCATGTCCAAATCTATCAAGTAGTACTTCTCTTTTTCAGACTTCTTTTTGACGATGTAAGGGCCAAGCCAAGAGCTATCATCCCTCTGGTCATATTTAGGATTTTCCTTCCTATTGTCCCACATGAACGCAAGACTTCCTTCACTGTAGTTGATGTAAGGTATATTCTCTATATAAGGATAGGAAGGCATTTCTGTTTTGACAACATCTTTAATGGCTTTCTCACATTCTTTGTTTCCTTTATCTTCTTCCTTCTTCAATTTTTGGATGGATCCAGGTTCTTTCCCTTGGAACTTTACAAGCTTCTCCTTGTCTTCATTCGTTCTTGGGAGTAACGTATCTATGCAATCTTCATGCGCAAAAGGCAGGTCCGATGGATCATACTCAATGATCTGGTGGGGTACATCAAAGTCACACTCACTAGTGTAATCATGACTATTTGGATCCATCGCATGTTTGTCAGCTCTCTCTCGACTATACATAATCTCAAAAGTGCCATCTCCCATCAGAATATGTGCATGGGTGAAATCCATGCTAAGAAAACCTCCAAGAGCAACAAATCAAGCTATTGATAGTATCATTCCCCAAGCATCTATAACGTTAATGACTACTATGCTCATAATGATGCTGATATGAGGGAAACCAGTTAGGTAAACTTCAAATTTTTCACATAGCATGTAAACCTTGACCCTATTGGAATCAATACCACAAACATTTCCATATGGTCTAGTTGTCTTCAAACCAAGTTGTTCCATCACCTTCAAGGATGTGTCATTTGCCGAGGGCTCAAAATCTAGCAAGAAAATTTTCAGGTGGATACAGTTTATGCCCAAGGAAAGATAGAAGGGAGGGTTTCTATCCGTTTGCCGATCAAGATACATGGTGTTTAATATGATTGGAGGGTCTTCCTTCTCTATTGGTACATATAATAACTTTAAGATTTATCTCCTCACAGAAGGAATTTTGCACATCTTTGTTACATGGAGCGTCATATTCAACTTCCCAAACATGGCCGACATGTCTATGTTTAACTGAATCTCCTCCTCTATTGGAGTTGGATTCAAAAGCAACTCATGTATTAGAGGTGGAATTGGTGGGACCACCTTTTATGTAGACGGAGGAGGAGTTGTTGCTTTAGTTTGAGGTTGTAGTGGAAGAATTGAGGTTTTATTTATTCTTGAATACATCAAAATCTCTTTTTTCCTCAATTCCTTTCTTTGATCATCTGTCAACTGGTTTAAAAATTAGAGTTTTCCCTGTTTAGCTCCTCTTCTTCTGGATTCATGTATCTGTTCCTATGTAATATCTTCCTCTTGGAAGTTACATATCATTTCCATGAAGTTCATACTATTAGGGGAGTCTTCATCTTGTTGGGGACATTGATCTTCTCGATGGGGTTCTTGACAAGGAGAATACCATGGTGCTTCCTTTGTGTTGACCATCCCAACTGGGTTCAATGTGTCAGGATATTTTGCCTCTTGTTGAGGCTTTGTCTTCCAACCTGTGGAATCTCTTTGTTTCCTAACAAATTGAGGTTTGTGGGAAGATTGATTTCTCTCCACAGTGGTTAAGAGGCCCATGATTTGATTATGAACTTGAACAAACTGAGTACTCATCTGTTCTATCTTCTGATTCAAGAGAGAAATCAGATCCGGTACACTACTACTAGAAGATTTAGTCTTTGCTTCTATCTTGGTATGAGGATACTGAAAAGGCTCAACCTTTGATTCAAGAAGATTTTCTTCAATATCTACACTGTACTCCTTGGCTTGTGACAAGGTGGTGGGATTTTTATCCTTCAAGATGAAACATAATTTCCCATCAAAAGAATTCATATAAATGAGACATAAAACTACATATGTGGGACGTAGAGATGCTAGGATTTTACTGTATAACCTGTCAAACCTATTGTCAAATTCACTTATTGTCTCATTCTCCTTTTTCTTTATCTGATTGAACTGAACTATAAGCATTCCATTGTCTTTCTTCGTTGTCCATCTATTCTTGAATAACATGGCAAAGTCTTCATAAGATGCTATGTGATTGTCAGGAAATCCTATGAACCATCTCTGAGCATCTTTGGTCAATGATGAAGCTAGTAGCTTCATTGCTACATCTTCATGTCCTACCTCTACATTTTCCATGTCTCGGCCTATAACATAGATATGATCGTCAACAATGATCACATTATTTTCCTGAAACTTTGGAAACTGTTTGTGAGACTTTTTATCCCCAATTACTAGGGATAACTAAGGAGATGATGTCTCGAGGCCCTCAGGTTGCAGACATGGAGTATCGAGAGACAACTTGACCAACAATGTCCACTTGCAAAGACATAGATCCACCCCACCACCACAGTTCTAGGTTCATCATGAGGGTATCCACCACATGAGCTAGCTTCCAGAAGACATTGGGTCTTGCTCCATGAGGTACAAGCTAGGTATTATGGTGAGTTTCAATATTTGAGGCATTTGAGTTTGTTTCATTTTAAACTACTTTTGATTATGTAACGTCTGCTTGGAAATAATGTTATTTGCCCCGTTTCACTTTGGTGGTTGACATTGTGCCCTAGTAAGTGGGTCATCCTTAGGGATATGATTTGTACTAGGAGGTCCTCTTGACAAGTCATTATGCCATTCCTAACCATACTTGTCACTTTTCACACTTCATCCCCTCATCTCCTTACCTTTTGGGATTTTCGGGTGTACTAACTCGAGAAGGGATTGTCCCTCATCTCATGGGAAGAAGGGGTTGAAGGCCCAGAGGCTTGTAGCTGGAAAAAGATAAAATCCAATCATGAACATTATAGTTTCTCACCCAAGGATCCCAAGGACAATGAAATGTCTCTCATAAGAAACTGATGGGACTCGTAAGAAAAACAACTAATACAAAATGCCAACCAAGATGGAGCATGTGTGGGAACTGCTTTTCATGCTTAGGTAGAAGCCCCACATATTGTTTTCAACTTGGGGAAAAATGATGTGACCAGGGTAGAGTCAAGGTGGGTACTGTTTTTCATGCTTAGGTATAAGTCCCACCTTGGCTTCAACCTGGAAACATCCTAAAAGAACAAAAGACAATAAGTGGGCTTGGAAAAAGGTTGCATTGAAAACGAAGGTGCAACACACCCTCTGCAAAGGCACCCATAAATGAGACACTGCGATCTCTTGTATGTCATGAACATTGTTATCCCCAACTCTTAGGGATAACTAAGGAGAAGTTGTCTCGAGGCCCTTAGGTTGTAGACATGGAGTATCGAGAGACAACTTGACCAACAATTTCGACTTGCATAGACATAGACCCACCTCACCACCACAGTTCCAGGATCATCATGAGGGTATCCAACACATCAACTGGCTTCCAGAAGACATTGGGTCTTGCTCCATGAGGTACAAGCCAAGTATTATGGTGAGAGTCATTTCAATATTTGAGACAATTGAGTTTGTTGCATTTTAAAATTCTTTTGATTATGTAACGTCTGCTTGGACATTATCCTCTTTGCCCTGTTTCACTTTGGTGGTTGACATTGCACCCTAATAAGTGGGTCACCCTTGGGGATAAGTTTTCTACTGGGATGTCCTCTTGATGATTCATCATGCCATTCCCGACCATACTTGTCACTTTCCACACTTCATCCTCTCATATCCTTACCTTTTGGGATTTTTGGGTGTGTTATCACACAAGTTGTAGGTTGGGAAAATCCCAAACCAACCACCAAATGGAGACAACTTAGAGAACACCTAACCAAAGTCACCTTAGGTAGGTATTCCCGTCACTTTGGAGGTGAGAGAATAACCTCAAGGGGGGAATCCCAATGACCCTGGGGGAAATGAGATGGAAAGTGAAGAGATGAAGGAAGGTCCCCCTAAAGTTCAATATAGAATATGAATAAAGGCTCGAGAAAGAGTCTTGGTGGTAGCCAATGGTTTCCAAGAGATAAGAACACCTGCAAAGAATGATGTAACTACCTGAGACACAAGAACAAGCATAGTATATATGTATAATGTCAGGTGGAAAAGAAAGTTAGGCTTGTTGTCCCTAATTGAAACAATAAACATGAATGTATATCAGAAAGAAAATAAGTGTTAAAGCTGCTAAACAATTGCTAAAATTCCAACAAATGATGCAAGCGATAAGTTAGATAAACACTAGTGATACTAAAAAATGAAAGCACAAGACTTTAGAGATGAAACAAGGATGTAATAAAGAGTGTTTGGAGAGATATTTTGTATCCTTACGGCTATATAAAACAAGTTGTTACAACATTAAATCCAACAACCCAAACTTACAAAGAGTTCGCCCAAAAGTTGCGCTAGGCCTAGTAGATTAATGTGGCAAACTCTTAGCAACTTTTGATGTTTGAGTGGAAAGTTATAAATGAAATTGTGTTAGGGTTTCTACAGCCCTAATGCTTGTAGATAAAATTTTATAACAACAACAAGAAATACTTATCCAATTAAGACTCCCTAGTGGCTATGACGAGCCTAGAACATCAAGAAGAGATTGTAATTTAAACAATTTGATTATCTCATGTTTTCACGTATCCCAATGAAACAATTTTATTTCTCCAATGCAAATTGAAAATGATTAATGCTTTAACTATTGGGTTATAGAGTCAAATAAAGAGTTAACTATACTACTTCCTTAGGGGTGTAAACCCTCTTATTCCCAAAGGAAAGTAAAGCTAACTAGGAAGTGCTAAGAGGGTGTAAGCCCTTTTACTTCTCTTAGCACTACCTTAAGCAACAAATTATTTCCAAGACAAATATTGATGATCTTAGTGGGGTTGTATGCACTTATACTTCCCAAAAAATCCAACTAGTTAACCTTGCAACCATTAAAAAGAGACAATAACAAGATAAAACCCTTGACTTAGAGAAAAAATTAACAAGAGAGACTTCCACTTTACCAAGAATTATCCACCAATATGCAAGAGAAACACTTCACAAGAGGTATCACACCACTTCCTTCCACCAATAGCAATGTAAACCATGACAAATTCAAAAGAGAGAGAAAAATTCCCAAGAATAGCGAAAATTTCAGCCAAGTACTTCTCACAATGGGAGAGTTATGTTATCAAATGAGATTCACATGATCTTTATTTATTCAAAATGTCTAACACATAGTTTGTCCACATAAGTAAGGGTAAAACATAAGATAAGGGGTCAAAAACCCTTATCTTACCCATTTACACAAATAATAATATTTAATTCACATTTTTGCACATGAAAGAAACCCTAAAACAAGACGTCATCCTTCTAGGGAGACATTTTGACACTTTTCCAAGTCATTGGGGAAGAAAGTGGAGGTCGTTGGGGCTCCTATAGCCTTCTCTTCATGCACCAAGTTCAATACATGCCTCCTTTGGTCAAATAATTCCAAGTGTCAATGAGCAACAACTCCATCACCACTAACCCTAGCCCTAGGTGACGTCAAGCCCTAAAAGTGATGTTTTTCCCCTCCTGGGCAATTCATTTGGCATGTAAGGGCTAGATAAGGTCCTCCAAAGTGTCTTCTAGGCATCCAAAGGCAACTCATCATGATCCGACATGTGGGCCCTTGTCATACAACCTGTGGGCTTCAAGCCATATGGAAGCCCAAGCTAGGTTTGTTCTCCCAAAATTGATCACAAAACAAGGTCCTGCAAAACAAATAAGTACGCCCTCCAAGGATCTCAAGTCAAAATATCATGGCAAGTGAAAACCACATCTAATAAACAAGACACCTAAAAATATGCATTAAAACTACCTCATCAAATTAAACAAGTTCTCAAAGACCCTATACAATTGACCAAGTTTAGGTATGGGAGGGGTGTCATAAAAGTCCTATTTGGTAGACCAAAACCCTCAAGAAGGGGATGCTCCCAAGAATGCCCCTTCAAGGCCATGTAGTGGATGATGAGGTGGATAGGGGGTTAGAATTCATAGGTCAATGGGTTTCATGACATACAAGGGCTCATATTATCTCATTTATGGGTGCCTTTGTAGGGGTGTGTTGTACCTTCGTCTTCAATGCAACCTTTTTCCAAGCACATATATTGCCATTTATTAATTAATTAATGATCTAAACACATGTGCACTCCCAATAGTGAATCAATTAGCTTGGGGGTCAATAACATAGTGTCACTTGAAAGAAGAGGTCCACAAATTGCCATAGGGGAAACCATCAAAGCGTTATAATGCACTAGTGTTAGTCTTTCATTCAAGTGGGATATTTATTATGTGTTTAATCTTTTGTAGGCCTTCAATTCTTTTAAGAGAAACACTTCATAATTATCAAGACCTTCCTAGGAGAGAATCTAGAAGATTTATATTTTAGGATTTTATCTTTTGCTATCCACCATCCCCTTGGGCCTTCAACCCCTTCTTCCCATGAAGTGAGGTACATGCCCTTCTTGGGTCACTGAAGTCAAAGGGCCTAGAAGAGGGCAATGTGATGGGAAAGTGATGAGAGGAAAGTGAGAAGTATGGTTGAGAATGGTACGATGACCCCTCAAGGGACCCCCAATTACACTCCTTCCGCAAAATTTGGCCACTTACTAGGAAATCGATGACACTCACAAGGTGGAACAAGGTCAAAAGCATAATTTTCAAGCGTTCTATAATCAAAAGCAACTTCAATACAACATGCTTAAATTCCTCAAATATTAGGGTGATTACCTACCACAATACCTGACTTGTACCGCATGGAGCAAGACCCAAATGCCTTCCAGAAGCTAGCTGGTGTGGTGGATTCCTTGACGATAAATCCAAAATGTGGTGGTGAAGCGGGTTTCCATGTGTGCAAGTGGAGACTACTAGTCATGTGGTCTCTCGGTACTCCATGTTTGCAACCCGAGGGCCTCGAGACATCATCTCCTTAGTTATCCAACAAAATGGGGATAACATGGTGTACCTACCCAAGAAGGTATTGTCCCTCATTTCATGGGGAGAATGGGCTGAAGACCCAGATGATTGTAGCTGGAAAAGATAAAATCCAATCATGAACCTTCTAGATGCTCGCCCAGGGATCCCAAGGACAATGAAATGTCTCTCATAAGAAACCAATGGGACCCATGAAAAATAATTAATACAAAATTCCAACCAAGGTAGAGCATGCGTGGGCACTATTTTTCATTCTTAGGTAGAAGCCCTACCTTGGCTTCAACATGGAAATATCTTAAAAGAACAAAAGGCAATAAATGGGCTTGGAAAAAGGTTGCATTGAAAATGAAGGTACAACACACCCTCTACAAAGGCACCCACATATGAAACACTACGTTCCATTGTATGTGATGAACCCCATGCCAAAAAATCTTGCCCCCATCCATGTCACTTTGTCCACATGACCTAGAGAGGGGTCGACTTGAGAAACACTCTTGAAATTGAGGTATGATTCAATAGGTCGTTTTGTCAACCCTCCCATACGTAAACTTGGAAAATTGCATAGGGTCTTTGAACACTTGTTTATTTTGATGAGGTGGTTTGGATGTACATGATTAGATGGATCTTTTATTGATTTAATTTACTCGTCATGATACATTTGACTTGAGATCCTTGGAGGGCATATTCATTGTCTTTGCAGGACCTAGTTGGTGGAAAGTTTCAGAAGGACAAGCTCAACTTGGCTTCCTTGGGGCTTGAATCCCACAGGTTGGATACCATGGCCCACACACCGGATAACTATGCTAGCCTTTGGAGGCCTGAGGAGATACCATGCAGGAAATAACACAACCCTTAGCCAACCCAACGATTTTCTCTTGAGGTTAAACCGTCACTTTTGAGGAGGTTGATGTCACCCTAGGGCTAGGTTTGTGGTGGTGGTGTTGTTTATTGACACATGACACATTTGGATGGAGAGGAGTACCTTGAAGACCCTAGCGCTTGAGAGGGAGGCCTTTGGAGGCCCAACGTCTCATCTCCAAGCTCAACGATTTGCTAGAGGTGCCAAAACATTGGCCTAAAGGGGTGATGTCATGCTTCTTTAGGGTTTCTTATGTGCATTTTTGGGTTAAATTTGAATTTTATATTGTAAAGGGGAAAAGTAAGGGTTGTTGTCCCCTTACTTTGTGGTTTACCCTAGAATTAAGTGGACAAACACTTGTAGTAGGATTTGTATAAATAGAGATCATTTCATTTCATTTTTATCATAGCTCTCCCATTGTGAGAAGACTATTGTGGTTGAAATTTGCACCCTACTTGGGCAATTTGGTAGCTCTCTCTTGTGCAAATGATTTTTGGTGATATCTCTTGGTAAATGATTGAGCTAAGGTGGTGCGCACCTCTTGGAGATTTCTTTACTTGCTTATGAATGGCCAATTGCTTGGTGAACTAGGGTTTGATCTTGCATCTCTCTTGGACTTGGTAAGGAAAATATGCAATTGTTAGTTCTTCTTGCTTATTTCATGATTATTGTTGGTTGAAATCCTAGGAGGAGTATAAGTGCATACACCCTCCATTAGACTTCATTTCTTTTGCTAGTTTATAAGTAATTTATTGTAAGGTTGCTAAGAGGAGTACAAAGGTGTGGACCCTCTTAGATTTATCTTAGTTTGATTTGCATTCCCTAGGGAGTAAGAGGATTTACACTCTATTGATGTCCATTTTGGTCATCGGTACTTAGCCGACAAAGTGTTGCGAGGCTTCCCCTTAATTTTCATTACTTACGCAAAATTTTTTGCACACTCTCGCTAAGTTTCTACTACATATTTCAAAGATCATGTCTTCAGATCATTCACCATTCAGAATATTTGGAAATTAGAATAAGCATGTGTTAATGGCTAATGGTGATGATCAAGTATGCAAAGTGGTAACAGATTTATCTCGAACAAAGCACGAGTTCAATACAATTTCTTGACAAAATCATTATGACCCTTAACTCATAACTATATATGCCCTTTTTCTCCACTTACTCTCTTAATACTTGCTCTCTTAATGTGTCATTGGTGTATTAACATTACTTTTCTTAGAACCATCATATATCACTCTATGTCAATATATCACCTTACCTTCATACCTTATAAATAAAGAGAAATATGTCATGTTATTTTATATTATACCCATAATGTATCATTTTCCAATTTCCAAGATATATTTCTATGAATAATTCTCCAATATTTTAGTTATGACATAAGGTTTATCCAACGTTAACTTTTTTAGGTTATGACTTAGAATTTCCCCATGCCATATCAAAAGTGAAAATAATGTCTTATGTTAGTCATCTTTTATTTCCACTTGACACTTTATCTGAAATAAAAAATGGATCTTCAAATATGGATTAAACTACCTTATGTTTTGGAACCACTTCATGATGTCTTATACACACATACCTTTTCCTTATATGCATTCTGGAAATTGTTGGTTGCTCCCACAATTAAGAAGAATTATTATTCTGTGCCTTCAATATCTACAACGTTTTCTTCCATTACACTGGAAACCAAGCATACAAAACAGATTGGTTGCAGAAGGCAATCATTGTTTTGATGCTATTCTCGATGTCCAGGTTTGCACTGATCATTATTCTTTCAAAATGTATGCTATTGTAATTACCAGATGTATAGTAACAATTTCACTGTTGGAGATATGCCACAAAAATAATGGGATGCAATTGCTGGTGGAAAGCTATCAAAACTTTTAAGATGGTGCTGTCAGTACGAGATTATCAGACAGAACTCACACATGAGCGACTTCTTCGGGCATATACCTTTACTAATAACCAGAAAGTGTAGAATTTACAGTGTCAAGTTCAGTGGTTGGAGTGGTCAAAACAAAATAAAGAGGAGTACATTGAAAAGTATAAAAGTTGGCATATATAGAATTTATATGGTTCAGTCACGCCAGTAAAAGTTTTTAATATATATTTGCGGGGAATTTACTAGGGCGGAGAAATCTATAAATTCACACGCTTATCTTTTTCGAAACATGCCATTAATTAACAAAAAGATCGTCTATAGCCAGGCCACAAATTCTCTGCCAAAACAATTAAATTGCACACAAATTCAATGAAAGGAATATCCCTCTGGCTGGAAATGATTTTTACTTTTGGAGAAATAAATCCACATAAATACATAATGCAAGAGTTAAACCTGTCGTTGGAAATGTTTTTCACTTCCGTAGTAACAAATTCACATAAATAATATCACCCAAGAACTAAGCCCATGGATGGAAATTCTTTTCATTTCTTCAGCGATAACTTCATACAAATATACTATGCAGGAGTAGCCTTCACAAATCTGCTAACTGATGATATAAAGAATCTGTTAACCGAAGATAAAATCCTTTACAAATATGTTAACTGATGATAATGGATACCTTGCAGAAGAGTCGGTATTCAGTTAGGGATCCACTTCCATGTGTTAGAGGTTTTGAGTTACTTCTTCTCTCGGCTTTTCCTTTCTATAAATTAGGTATAAAATGAGTTGTGAACCTTCCGCCAAAGTCCATTCCATTTGGGATCTATGTACAACCCAAGAGAGAGGTTATTCGATTCAGACGAGTGGCTAGAACATGAACTTCATTACATCGTTATATATTTTATGAGAATCAGATCAAAACTCAATCAATTCATGTCATTGAAAATAAGTGTCATGATAAGTGTCATGGAAAAGGCAGCGTGTGTCACTAAAAAAGAATTTATTGGTGGTATTTCTGCAGGGACAATTGAACACCATCAAGCTTGTACGTTGTGTGGTATCCAGCCTGTGGGTTGCACTGGGTTGTGAGCATCGACTCGTTTCCAGCCTGTGGGTTTCATTTTCACATTTTTGGGTGGGTTCTATTTGTTGGACAAATAATTCATTTTTGCATTTTAGTCTTCATTTGGGTTTTGGTTTTCATTGTGAGCTCTATCAAGTGGTTTTACTCTATGCTTGGTGGCAAAGTGTTTTATGTTTTTATTTTGGATTCCTAGTTTGTTTGTTCTCATTGGTTGAGCAGTAAATAGTCACCTTTTCCTTCCCAAGAAAAGAGAACCTAGAA